>VXAX01006427.1:63819-81138 GCA_013399835.1 Leptocoma aspasia
CCCCCCCCCCCCCAAGAGCCTCCTCACATCCTCGCCAGCTCTAATTTAATCAAGGAGATGGCAGGGAACTTAACCTCTCCATAAAGGCAGAAATATCTTTTCTCTCTTTTACCCTGGTGGAATTTATCTTCAGTTTCTAACAACACACTCCCATTTTTTAAGCTGCAACCACACAGAGTATAACCTGTCAACTTCACTCAACAAGCAACAATTGATGCTTCATACAACAACCCTGCGTGTTTTGAGCAAGACAATTCACCAACAGATAAATTTCACACACACACACATTATGTTAAAATACTTTCAAGGTCATGGGGCAAGGAAAAAATTGCAAGAGTCTCAAAAAAAAGCACCAGAAGGGCTCAGCAAGCCCAATTGTGGCTGCTGGTATTGTGCTTGTTTTCCATAGCTTCCTTGAGTAACCCTGAGAAGCAGATCTTTCCCCCCACTTCCCAGAGATTATATCCTTTCAGGCGTATAGAAAGTGAAGGCAACAACATTGAGGTCACTTTGTGGCCTCAGGGGTTCCATCCTAGCAGCATTAAACTTTGTACCAGCTCGGTATTTGCTCATTCAATTCTTAAAAGGCGTCAGTTTTCTCTCACAAGCCATCACCACGGTGTGGAGGGCAAGGCCAGAGGCAGAAGTGAGGTCTGAGGGGTCTAAAAGCAGAAGGGGAAGGAGGAAAAGCAGGAAACTGCTGCCACCAGGATAACTCTGAGGTGGCACTGCTGGCTCAACAGATCAAGCTCTGAGGACAGGCAGCTACAGTCTGATGCTCTGCTGTGTTTGTCTGACAGTGATTTTAAGGGCTTGGCTTAAGAGGCAGATCCTCAGCTGTCACTCATTTTTCAGCCTTCTGATGTTTTCATTCTTGTGATGGAGTTTCTCACACTGCTTTTGTAAACATGCACGTGTTTTTCTGTCTTCTTGGTTTTCATTCTTTCCCCCGGGAGGAGAAAGATTTGATGAACTTTGTCATTGACTAGTGTGGTTGGAGGATGTAACTTCACCTTCCAATCAATGGTCATTCCCTAAACTCTATATCATGTAAAAACCAAAATAAAGTCTCTCTCTCTTCTTCACCTTCACTCAGCTGTGTCTCTGTGTTTCGTGTTGTGTGCTAGAGTAACACTCAGACACTTCAGGCTGTGGGAAATTCCCAAAAACTGCAGCTGGCATTGAGCTCAGCTCTAAATTCCTCCTTACTCCAACTGCTCAGAGGGGCAGCCTCTGGGGCTGTGCAAGCACAGAGCACTTGGTAACCCAGGGGCTCTGGAGGACACCACTCCCCTGAGAAGCCATCCTTTCATCTCTGGAGCTTTTGCCTTTGTCCAGATTCCAGACTTTTTATTTTTCCAGACATTTTGTAAGGAGGAGCTCATAAACAGGGTAGAGGAAATTAAAGGCGTGCAAGTTTATCAGAGGCCAGCCTCTATGCAATTAACATTTTGTTTTGATGCAGTCATTTGAGAAAACAGGAGCTGGATACAGACAAAATAAAAGTGAGCAGAGGAATTTATGGTACTGAGGATAAGTAAGGGCTTTTTTCACAAAGAGGACAAGAGAAACTTTCCCTGAGCTGGAAGAACTAGAGAGGAAAGGTTCTGCCATTTGGGGAGTGTTTTTACCAGAATCTGATTCATTTGAGATAAGACTTCTTGATTTACAGGAGACAGAGAGGAACAAGTAACATCACACCTGCTAGTCCTTCTGTATGGGGCTATTTTTCACCACCCACAGATTTCATTCACCTACTTAAATAATTACATACTCTGGAATTAAAAAAATAGACATCTCACTATTCTTACAATAAATGTTTTGATCACCTGAATAAGGTATTTATTTAATAACAGATTAGGAATCTTCAGTCCACCAGCATTTTGTTTCCTTCTGTAACCAGTATGTTTTTCTACAGCAAAAAAAAATTTGCCTGTTGCTTTGGGAAGGCAACTTTCATTATTATCATTGCAAAAGAATTTTCCTGCCTATGACTGGACCATGTCTCTAGATCTTGAAAACTTATAGATGTAGGATCAGAGTCAGTGTGCATAAATAAATATATATATATTGTTTGCACTGATTTCTGTTACAAAATTAACTTCTTTGAAAGTCACGTGTCATAGATTCTATGCAATACATTGTGAAGTTTTCACAAGGTTCATGTGTAGTCTCTCTGGAAACCCTATATCATTTAATAAAGACTAAACACCCTCAGCTGCTCCACAAAAGATGTGTTTTCTAGACCCTTCCCCAGCTTCATTGACCTTCTGTGGACAGCTCCAGAGAAAAGTCTTTGAAAAAGCATCACTCTAAAACTAAGCATCTCCCTTTTAAAAAATACCAAATATCCCTATTTAAAAAAAATAAATAAATAAAAGTACCCCTGAATCACCAACTGTACATTTCTGGTCAGTCAGAGAGCACAGCCTGAATCTCACGCTCCTTTCTGTCAGATTTTTGCCCACTGACAAAGCCCCAGGCATGGCACAAACCCTTCCCATTCCAAAGTTAATCCACAAACATTCCTTTAAACAAAACTTCAACCTTCCAAGGAAGTTCTCTGTGATCAGAGTTTTGTGTCAGGCAGGCACAGCATTTCTGATCCTCCATCACTGGCTGCAAAGCCAGGTTTATCATCTCATCAAGCCACAGCTCAGCCTGCTGCTAAGCCTTCCCACCGTGCAGCTGTCTGAGGTCTGGCTGCTGATGAAAACATGGTTTGAGTTCCAATTTTTACCTCTTTGATCTCCATTTTGTCCAGAAATCAATTTTCAGCACTAAAACGCTCCCATCTCAGGCGTGAGCTGCCTAAATAAGGCAGTAGATAGATCTGTAAGCATTTTCAGATCTTTTCTTTTTTTCCCCCTCACAACTAGGCACATGAAATTTTAAAACAGGAAAGCAATAGTGATTGTTTTGTTTCAGGAGTTGCTTATACATTTGAATTTCCCAGAGGTCTGATGGATTATAGCAGGTGCCAAGAGGAGGTTGCATAGTTTTATTCCTATAATCCACACTCATTCTTTTGTCAAATTTGTGTTGGCAGCTCTCCCCTGGTACATTATCTGGCCTCTACATTAATATTGCAAAGAAATCATTTCTCCAAAGTCTAAACTTCTTGTTATTGCAATTTTTGCTTTATTTTACTGAGAGGAGAAGGGAAGAACTGTTACTCTGCCAGGATTACTTCATGAACCTCTGGCACAGGTTGCCCAGAGAGGTGGTGGATGCCCTGGAAGTGTCCAGGGTCAGGTCAGACAGGAGCCTGGGCTAGCTGAGGTGTCCCTGCTCACTGCAGGGGGGATGGATGGGGTGACCTTTAAAGGTTTCTTTAAGCCAAACTATTTTATGATTCTAACTCAGAGCTGGAGACTCTCCTGATACCTCTGGCCATCTCACATGAGCGGTCTCCCAGCTTTGCTCTCAACTTTTCATGACCCTGTTGGGCTAAAATTTATTCTCCTCTGAGCCCAGGAGTCACTCCCTGTGCTCCATTTCAATCAACCCATGCACAACTGCTTCTATTTCAGATAGAAATTGTGCATTCAGTCTTTTTCCACACTGACAAAGGTATCCCAGTGGCAACCACACCTCCTTGGGTGCCCAAGCCAGGGCAACCAAATCAGAGAAGCACATGTTTTCAGCAAAGCCCAAGAGCAGGCAAAGCTAATTAATCACTACAAACACATTTTCTCTTTGTCTGGCTGCTGAATTCTCTCCTACAACCTCAATGCCCATGCACAACCCTTCCAAGACTGATGACCTTCTGCTTCTTGTGCCCTTCCTTCAGCAGGAACTCTCCACTGCTCCAAGATTGGCACTGAAAAACTGATAAATGGCTTTTCACTGGGCAGGGAATGAATAATGAGGGTTCATGGGGGAAAAAATTAAAGCACAGCCCCAAAAGCACCTCACAGAAGCTACAGACCCCCTTGCTTCCTGGAGAAGCCACTACATGCAGTACAAACTTTTCTACACCTGTAAGAGACTTACCAAGAATACATTGCTAATATTGAGTTATCAGCAAGTAATTACTCTGTGTGTCTCTGCATGGGGGTGCCTTAATTAATTCTGGAAACTAGTCTATGGCATAAACCCCCCATTTTAAATATACAGGTGAGCCCTCTGCAGCCAGGCTGGAATTTGGCTTTAAGTCAGTCAGGAGTGGGTATTTGAAGTCTTGAAGGTCATAACACTGCCTGCTGGATTTTCCTCAGCAAGAGAAGGACAAAAGGAGAAGAATACTGTGAACAAAACCACGCTACAGTGGCCACTGGAGATAAGAAACACAGATGTTTGGGGGATTCCCTTCTCTTCTGCAGGTGTTTCAGGGTCAGAGTCCTGAATTACAGTTCTTTCTTTGCTCTCAGATGAGAGCAGCACCCCAGAACATCCCCAAGGAGAAACTGGACCCACTGTGCTCTCTTTCTGCCTCCTGAAAGGAGAGAAGGATGTGCTGAAGCACATAATTTAAAGCCTCACACATTAGTTTGTTATTCAGGACCTGAGCAATGCAGGGTCTCTCACCATGGCTGCATTGAAAAGGAACCTTTGGAAAAATCCCACTGCCAGCTAAACACCTGTACAGACAAAGGGAGCTTGGAGCCAGTGGAGGGAAATTGTACATAAGTGCCATGGAGATTGGAGCAATATGTTTCTATTTGTGTGTGTGTACTTTATTTTTTGAAACAACAGGGCAGAACAAATGTATCGTGCACCAAAGCCAGCTCAAAAACTGTCAGCAATTAGTTTTCTTCAATAGAAATCATGTTTTTTCTGTGACAATAAAGCCTTGTGACTATCCTGCCTCCCAGCAGATTGCAGTGCAGCTCATCTGTAAATTCCCCAAAGCATCAGGACGTATGGCTGTGCATGGTACTGCAATTAGGATGTGGAATGTTCTGAGTGCCTGAGTCTACCTTCAGCCATCTGGAGTCCCTCCTTTATTAAATTATTTCTAGTGTTTATGCAGTCCCCTGCTAATTAATTTAAGAGATAAAGTAGATTTGTCCCACGCTCAGAAAACTGTCGTTCTTCAATTCAGTGGCAACTTGAAGGACTACAAAGTAATAATTATATCAAGTATACTGCTATAAAAATGCAAGGCTATTAACTTAAACACACACCACCCACTGAACAAGAGCTTCAATTTCTGATCACTGTGTTTGCTGTAGAGAAAGGAGATGATACAGTTTTGTCCTCTTAGGAAGGGGTTCTAATGCAGAGCTGGGCACAAAGCAAGGTCCAGAGAAGAGCAAAACTGCCACCCCATCATCCCTTATCACACGTGGTCTGGGGATACAGAGGATTCAGAACCCTGAAGGAGGCATGAAACAGCTGCTCCCACTTCCAGAAACACAATGGAATATATAATATTTTATATATATTATATATATAATATAAATACACACAGAGCTGCAGAGGCCTTGAAACCCATCTGATACCTGTGGGTTTAATGCTGCAGTTCCCAGTATCCCAAATAAAGCATGGAGATTTTGCATATTTGGGGCTGCTGTTCACCCCAAAGGTCTGTAGGATTGTGGTTGGAGCAGTTGATAAACCAGAAACAGGTGTAGGGCTTTTAGGGAGGTTTGTAATTGTCATAGGATTTTTTTTATTTCTTTTTAACAGAAGCTTGAATTGCATTTAATCAGAGAAAGGGTGATACACATAATTACACCACAGCATGGATGTGCCATTATGGGCTATTTTTTTTTTCCTTTTAATTTCAGTCAGTGATTTGAAGCATTAATAACCTTCCTAATTTTTCTAACTAATGTAAGCACAGATGCTAATCTTACTTACATAAGCAGCTCCTCGCATCACTGTTTTCCAGGGACTAAATAAAGTTCAATTCATTAGGCTCTGCAAGGGAATTGGTGAATCTGTCTGGGAACGTTTCATCCTTTCAAACTGCACCCAACTTCTAAATCCTGCCTGAACCAGTGACCAAACTGGTCTGTCTGTTTCTTACTTGGACAGTTGGAACTCTCACGAGGATGATATTCCTCTGAAGAGTTTTGTTTCAAAACTCCAGAAATGTGTTTACCAATAACTATTCAATCCTAAAGTGCAATTAATTATCAATCAGTTGCCATAAAACCTAGGACTGCCTGGACTAAATCCAGTCAAGTTGCCTGCACAGAAGTGTATCACTACAAACTCTCTTAAGAATTTAAGTAATGTACTCTGCCGTTAAATTTTAATTTCTTTTTAAATTTCTTCTTAATGAAACTAAACTTGCTTATTGCTGCAAACATGCCAATACTAGTCCCTTATTAAATTCTTTTCATATTGAAACAGCTCAGAAAAATAGAATTTTATTGGGAACTGCCTCATTCTTCACTAATAAGCTATAAGAATTAAAGTAACATTACTAAAAGGATTTCAAAAGCATTTAATAAAAAGTCATTTAATAATGGATAGGTGTGAGAATTAAAACAATCTACCAATCACACAATTTATCTTGCAGTGCCTACCATAAGGAAGAAGAACATCTATAAGTAAAAATAATTAGACCTGTTTTTCAATATAAGAGACCACAGAGAAATGTTTGGATACTCTCCTAGCAGAATTCCAGGCTTAATTCTCCCTAAGACCACAAGCACATTACCTTGCAAAGGCAGAAGAGCCATTAGGGTAGGAAAAAGGATGCTTGCAGGCTATTGTCTGTTTTTCCAGATTGAATTAAATGAAGAAAACTCTCCCAACCCTTTATGGGGCTGCCTGAAAAAAATACTTCTAATCCAGCATATGTCTGCCTTCAAATCTAATTTATAGTTTGGATTTACTGATGGGTTTTTATGGGCCTTTTTGAGGAACTACTGAGACCTAAATACTAGCAAGGCTAGTTTTATTTCTACTTAACACCATGAAACATGCCTAAATACACAGAGGTAATCAGAAAAGAAAAAATAAATACATTACTCACTATTCAGAGACTTTTGTACAAAACCAGAACAACCTAAAGAATACCCCTGAAAGCCACAACCTTGTGGAAGGCTGAATCAGAGGCAACATTTTCAATAATTCCAGAAGAACAGGATTAAACCTGTGGGAATTCTGATAACTTACTTTTATCTTTTACTTGCTACAGATTGAATCACGCAACATTATAGTCACAGACACTTGAACACAGCAATTGCAGAGCAATCACTCTTCACCATCCATTTATCAGCAGTTTAGGTTCCAGAAATCACAACTGTAGTTTTGGTTAGGGTTCTGTTGGGGTATTTTTTTAGGCAAAACTAAAGGAAGGTAAGCAGAGATGGAAGCAATTCTTCAGAAATGGAAAAAAAAAAAATATTAGTACAAAAGCACCATGAGTGTTGTTCCAGTTGTACCAGACCAGGCAGATTTGTCTTGCAGTGCTCCATGGTGCAGAGGAACTGCCAGTTTATGTTAAAGCTGCCACTGCAGAGCACAGAATCCTTCCCAATTCCCTCAGAGCCACCCCACTTGCACCACAAACATGGAACAGAGCATTGAACCACAGCCAAAGCACAACGATACTGTTTGTATTACATTAGACTGATTTCATCAGCAACCCTTTTCCTCTTCAATCATTGTTTTTTTTAATCCTTAATCACATTTATTCATTGTGGCAAATGTCAGACCTCATTCACTCATTTCCAAGCTTGTCTCAGCCACCCTCTACATCCCCACTGCAGCATCCCAGGAGATATAACAGCCCTCAGCTCCCTGTGATCTCTGCTGTGAGCACAACCAGGGCTGAAGGAGCTGCCCTTGGAGCCTTTGCACCCACCTGGGGCTGCAGAGGTTGACATTGATGCCACTGTTCCTGTACACGAGTGCCTACAGCAGCCTCTCCCACTGTGCCACACAGAAAACACAGCAAAAAACTTCTCAAAAGGGCAAGCCAGGTGTACTATGTTCCTCTTTTCACCCACTACCAGGTGGGCTATACAGTTATCTTATTTCTATGCACAGTGCAAAAATAACATCTGAATTTTCTCCTGGCTTGCTGCTGTTGAGCACTATGGAAATCTGCACTGGCATGAGCAATGTGCTTCAAACCATGAGCACACCAAATTAAAAAGCACAGTTCTAAGGATGAACAGCTCATGAAAAGATCAGTGTTTGCTACACAGAAAAAAAAGGGCCTAGAATGAGCTTTTTCTTATCAACCACATGCCACCAAGGCAGAACTATGTGATCTTTAAGGTCCCTTCCAACACAAACCATTCTGTGATTCTGTAATGGGGGAGGAATGGGCAGCAAGTGGAGGGAAGAGAGAGTTTCTGAGCTGGTTTATTGACAGCAGAGGTTTCTCAGGTTTCTGAGCTGGTTTATTGACAGCAGTGGCTGCAGAGCCCCAGTACCA
Source organism: Leptocoma aspasia (assembly GCA_013399835.1). Classification (NCBI taxonomy): domain Eukaryota; kingdom Metazoa; phylum Chordata; class Aves; order Passeriformes; family Nectariniidae; genus Leptocoma; species Leptocoma aspasia. The sequence continues at coordinate 72,167 of VXAX01006427.1, forward strand.
CCCACACACTGACAGCATCACCTTGCCCTCACACATCTGTGCCTTATTTTCATTTGCACAAGTTACAACCAGATAAGACACAAACATTGTGTTCTCTTGAGTGTGGAGCCATGTAAAGGATGCTTGCAAAGCACCAGCAGAGCTTCAGATGAGAGATTTCATTGTCAGGAAAATGCTGGTGATAGAACCCTGGAGGAGACCTGCTCAAAAGCAGCCCTGCTGTGTGTGACAGCCCCTTGGGGAAGTTACTACAGAGCCCCACAATTAAAGAAATTTAATTTCACCCTCCCATCTCATGCCACCTTTTTGCCTTAATGCAATGCATAAGGAAGGAAGGAAAGTAGAGAAAACAAGGATTCACTCTGAAATGTTTCCTTTCAAGCCCTGTCAGCCTGGGGAAGCAGGTAATATTCCTCACAGACTGTGCCACTTGCAAAACATCCAACATGGAACTGCCAGGGTGCATCCCAGGTGCAAAGGCTGAGCAGCTGCAGGCTGGGAGATGCCAGTGCAGGGAACAGAAACTGGAGCAGCTGGAATCCATCAGCCCATCACAGGAGCCCACCCTGTGCCCTGCTGCACAAACACCTTCCACAGTGGGAGCCCAGGTGCCCTGGAGGACAGCACAGTGTAAAGAACAGAACAAAGGGCAGGAAAAGCAGGGGCTCAGAGGGGATTACAGGCTCCTACAAAGCCATCAGGCACCTCTTGCAGAGCAGCTCCTCCCTCCCTGTCCCTCAGCTGTGACACCAGGCAGCTGAGGCACACGGTGCCATCCCGGCCATGGAGCCGGACTGGGAACTGGTCACTCCACCTGGTTTATTGCCCTGGCCTCAAACAGAGAATGAGCTTTTTGCTTCAGTTTTTAATTTGTTTATTGCTTCTCAAAACCTTCACTAAGAGAAGCAAGCTATGAGCCCATGTTTTGTAAAGCAGCTCAGTTCACAGGCTGAGAGGAAAGCAAAGAAAGCACGGAAAAAGTGGCACAGCCAAATCCGTGGAGACCTGAACTCCACCTGAACTTCCACTGCAGACCCATTCCTGCCACCAAGAAAGAGCCCAGCAGCAGCCCAGGGTTTGTAGCTGCAGAGCTATTCCCACTTTCCTAAGACAGCAGAAAGTTTAAATGCAAAATATTAATATAGAATTTATTGTGCAGAGTCACAAGCCCAAGCACAGCCACCCAGCCCAGCCCTGGGGTGGCCAGGCCACCAACCTGCACACAGCCTGTCCCAGGGGCTGGCCAGCAGCAGCCCAACAAATGTTCTGACAACACCAACAAGGCAGAAAGTGCCCCACCAACTCACACAAAGCACTTCAAAATTAACTTTCTTTTCCATAAAAATCAAAAAGATCAACAGGTAAGATCAACACTGACCTCTTCTGAGCTGAGCCTTTGACCTTCCTGCTCCCTCCAAGCCTGCAGCCACCCCTCTGCTTGTCTAAAAGACTTTTATTTCAGCTTTGGGGGGCAGGGATGGTTACTGATTTCTAAGTTTCACCTGGCCAGCAGATCAGGCACACCAGAAAAGCACCAGCTGGGATGGGGAATGTCTTCTGTCTCAGAGTTTGCATGTTTTTTGTGTTAGCATGATTTGGCTTTTGTTTTTGGGATTGGAAGGTCTTCTCATGTCAGATACCTCATCCCTTATAATTACAGGTTCTGTATGTTTGTATCAAGTTTATTAAATTTACTCTGCCATTTCCTCTCAGAATTACTGGCCTTTACAGTGGAAAAGAAACTCCTAAACTCTGTTGCCACAAACTGAAGAGTGACTGCACTGCACTGAGGCAGCAGCACCACTTTTTCACTTCACTTCTAAAGTTTTTTCTCTATTTTGACCAATAAATAGGAGAATTATTGCCTAAAATAATAAGTATTCACAAAGTTGTTGCTAACACAAACATTGCCTTCTAAAACAGCCATTTCCTGAAAAAAGAAGAGGAAGAATAACATCGTTACAGGAAAAGCAGATTTTTGAAAGAATTACTGTATTTGGCATGGCAGACACACTGTGCCTTTAATTTAGTTTTGACAACTACACAAACGAGTCTGTTAAAAAATGAAGCAGGCATAAAATGGATGGTGCTCTCTTGAATCAAAACTCCTAACAAAGGTGATATTTAGGTTTCAATTTCTCCTGTCACACTATCAGCTGTGAGCCTTTCCAAGAGTCAGTCATTGGGCACTGGAATCACTGGGAACAAATTCACTGCAAGCCCAGAGCACACTCACCAAGGGGCAGGAGAGGGCAGAGCCTGTCCTGAAGCAAACAGCACTTGGGTGAAATTATTCCAAGTTAAAAGGTTCATTATGGCTTTTGAAGCATTCTGCAGTAATGGAAAAAAACAATAAAAAAGCTGAAGTCTTCCAGTAGGCTCTTCCTTTTTATTCAGCGAATCAAAGTGGATCCCATTTCCTGCTTCTTGGGCAGAAAATTACTTTTTGAGCTGAACTTTTTGGCACTAAACAGCTTTAAAATTTTTGTCTTGTTTAGAAATAACTTTTTAGCAATTTTGTTGAACAGCAGAAGAAAAATAATAGAAATTATGTGAAAATTTTTTTTCTGTACAAAATTCATTAGAATTATACATTAAAAAAATAAAAACCACAAAACCATCAGCCTTGACATCCAGAAAGTTTGTATGAATTTTTTTACTTATTTGGGTTTGAAATCCAAGCTTACAAGATCACTGTAACCCTGTAACACTGGGACCCTATTCATATAATGTGAGTAAGGGACCCGAGGGCTTTTTCTAGAATTCATATTTAACAATTACTTAATTTCTTGTCACTATTGAAAAGAAAATTCTGGCAGTTTTGTGTTTCAATTATTTGGTGATACATTTGGCACGCAGACGTTTCCGTGTAAAATTCTGACACTTTCAGACAGGTATATGTTGAGTGTTTTCTTGGCTGGGCACAGTGCCTGACAAAATCCAAGCTAAGTATTAAAGACAAGTTTCCCAGCTCATTTTGAATGCTTATATTTGTCATTCAGATCCCTTTGCTCCCAGTATTGGAATAAAATATCAAAGAATGCAAGGTGCAAAAGTGTCTGAGAATCTCCAACAACAATTGTATAAATAAATAAATAAAGCCAAGTAAACATTGTGGAAAAAACATTTCTAAAAGTGTTTCATATCTCATATTGCATTTGAACAAATGTATGATGATGGAAAGCACAGCTTGCTTTGTACTTGAATACTGATGGTTATATCTGAAGGAGTTATTTTTCTGAATAAAATTTTTTTTGCCTATTTTAAGCAAGCAGTTCCATTTATGTTAGATATTTTTAAGTGATTACCTTAAAAGACCATGTAACTTATTCCAACTTTTGCCTTGATTGCATAAATCAGCAGTTATTTTAATTTAAGCGGAAAATATTCCGGCTTGAGACACAAACAGGGCAAAATTTCTGTCTGCTGAACCATCTATGTAACTTTAAAAGCAAAGTGTCATTCAAGCTGTCATTTCTGTTTGCTTCAGTGGGGAAAGCTGCCTTTAATCCCACCAGCCCTGCTGAAAGAGCCGCCTGGGCTCTGCAGGAGCAGCTCCAGTGGTGCTGGGCTGGCACTCAGCCTGGCAAGTGCTGGCCTTTCATCCCTGACACACAGAGCACCACTGCTTTCCCTCAGCTGGAAACCCTGTTCTCAGTGTCGGAATCCAGGGCACAGGGAATGTTTTCTGTGTGTTTTAGAAACCCTGATTCTCAGCAGGACACTGCTTTTAACCTTTGTCCCAGAGAAAAAATTGCCAANCCCACCAGAAAGAAAAGACCCTGACACTCAGGAGCAGCAGCTGAAATAAAAACCTTTTCCCAGGATGTGCTGGTCACCAGCACCTGAAAGCAACAGGAGTGCTCTGAATGGTGCCCTGGGGAGGGGGTCAGGAGGGATTTGGGACAGGGAGGATGCAGGCTTGGGGGAGGAGGGTCCAGGCAGGGAGGTGAGGGCAGTGCTTGGTTTGGAGAAGCTGGGAGGGTACCTGAGAAAGGTCATAGAAATGTGGGATGGGCTGGAAGGGACATTAAGGCCATCTCCTTCCACCCCCTGCCATGTCAGGGACACTTCCACTGCCCCAGACTGCTCCAAGCCCCAGTGTCCAACCTGGCCTTGGGCACTGCCAGGGATCCAGGGGCAGCCACAGCTGCTCTGGGCACCCTGTGCCATCGAGCAACACGGAACTCAGAGACAAACGCAGATACACTCAAGAGAAGACAAAGAAGAGAGAGACTTTATTTTGGTTTTTACATTATATAGAGTTCTGGAAACGACCATCGATTGGAAGGTGAAGTTACTACTTCTCTAACCACACTGGTCAGTGACAAAGTCCATCAAACCTTTCTCCTCCCAGGAGAAGGAATGAAAAACAAAAAGACAGTTAGAAAAACCTGTGCATGTTTACAAAAGCAGTGTGAGAAACTCCATCACAAGAATGAAAACATCAGAAGGCTGAAAAGTGAGAGTGACAGCTGCCCACCCTCCCAGGGAGCAATTCCTTCCTAACACCCAACCTAAATCTGCCTCCTTCAGTCTGAACTCATTCCCCCTTTGTCCCATCCTTCCATCCCTTGTCCCAGGTCCCTCTCCAAATCTCCTGGGGCCCCTTTAGGCCATGGGAGGGTCTCTAAGGTCTGCCTGGAGCCTTCTCTTCTCCAGGCTGGACACCCCCAGCCAGTGCTCACAGGAGAGGTGCCTCAGCCCCCTGAGCATCATTTTTCATCATTTTTCCAGATGTTTCACAGGCCAGCAATAAGCTCTTTGTTCCTTCTCCACAGACCTCCGAGGTTTTCAAATGAGGTGTAAAACCAATCCTCTCTGCTCTGCAAATAATTTTTCTTCCTGTTGCCTATTTTTGTCTTCTAAGCTACAAATGAAGCTTCCAAGCTGGTGCTGAAAAAGAAGCAGGAGCGTGGAAGAAGGGCTGGTGCCAGTCCAGAGCCTGCATTTGGCTCTTCCTCTGCCCAGTGCACAGGAACCTTTCCAGAGCTGTGGTATGGACAGTCACACATGACATTCAGTGCCATGACCCAGCACTCTCCAGTTTTTTCCATTTCAAAATGGAGCAGCAGGCTCCTCACCCCATCAGGGTGATTTAGGCTTCAGTTGCTTTGCTGTTTTCCCAACCAGCTGGAATTGGCCACTTAGTCACCAAACCTGATATGGTATCTAGCAATATTCATTAATCTGTCTAGTAAGCTTAATACAGGGCTGTATTTCTCTATTTTATTTCCTAATTAATTTGCTGTATGCACTTCACCAAGTGTTTTATAAGGAAACAGGTACAAGCTGCCAAGTCTTCTTCCCCTGTAAAATCCAGGCTCTGCTTGTATTGGAAATAATTTTAGCATGCTGAAAAAAAACCAGAGTAAGGCATTGGACAGAAATAAGCATTCATATTGAGAGATTAAATATATTCCAGTTCAGCCATAGGATTTTGAACATTTCATTTCCACCAGTGTCTCATTTTATGAGCATACAGGTAATATTGTCATGGCATGTGACTGAATTGATTTCGTTGCTGCATTGTCTCAGAACTATCTAAATTCCCAAGTAGGAACAGTGAGGTGTGGACAATGGGATTTCCTTTCCTTCCTTCCTGTCCCATCCACAATCCTTAATGACTCCCTGCTTTGCTGCCCCATCATAGGTTGGAACAATTTTTAAAAGTGAGGAAAAATATTGAAGTTGTTTGGTTTTGACACCCCTTAGGGAATGGGTGACACTCCACTGATACTCCTTTGGGGATTGCTGGAATTATTTATTTCAGTTTTCCACCATTTCATTTCACTTCCCTGAACTTACATATGAGATTTTTCCTTAGCAGATATCAACCTTAATGCTGATAAAAGGTTAATGTAAATGTGATCTAGTTTGGGGAATTTATCCCTTTTCAGGTGAGGGACTAAACATTTTAGGGGGTGTTTTAGTGGTTTTGGGGTTTTTTTAAAAGCTTTTATTTCAAGTAAGACATTTGATGTGAAGAGCAAAACAGAGGCAAGGGAATTCTTCCTTTGCAAGCAAATGTCATGCAGGAAGGCTGTTTTCATTTGGCACAAATAATTTTTATAAGATATATATTTATTGGTTGACTCCACACCTCCTGTCCAGACTCCAGATTTTATCCCATAGCTTCAGTCAGTCTGCCTTAAATAAGCTTTCACAGAGTAAGGAAAGAGTTGGGCAAAAAGTTAATTTGAAGCAATTTTGATCTCTGTGATTACACATTGCTGACAGGAAAGACAATGGCACGTGGAGCTGGAGAATGGGAGAGGAAACAAAGGTAAAAATGGGTTTAATGCACTAAGATCTATCATGCAGAGTTGAAAAGCCAGACTGTGAAAAGCCAATTAGTGCACCAAATATGAAAAGCACCCAAATTAAATAGAGAACATCATCAAAGAGAGCTGAGATATGGATGTTCCCAGCATGCAGACATAAAGACATTTCAGATGAGTATATAAAAATGTTTTTAAAAAGAAATGAAATGCAGTGGGAATTCAGTAAAAACAAGCCTGTAATGGGCAAATGATAGGCTGTGAAATAAAGTATAAAAGCCAAATCTTTATAGTGTCTAAAACTGACAAAACACTTTGAGGCTGAGTTTATGAGGTTCTGTGGTATAAACATCAAAACTTAGAAAGCACATTTGTTGCTTGATGTATGTTTTTATTTACTCTCTTGGAGTGTTAATGAGCAGAAAGATGGATTCTAGTATAATACCCATGTTACCAGGAAAAAAAGAAAAGGACCAACATTAGCATTGATGTTTTAAATTATTAAAAAATGTCTTGAAAATTGTATCTCCTATTAAGCAACTTGGATGCTCCTTGTGGTCTGAACACTGAGAACTGCTTTGGTATAAAAATCAAATTTGTAAGTAATTTTTCTGCATTAGGAGCGGTCACCTGCTGGCTTTTATTCAAAGATTAAACAGAAATGTTTTTTCTGGTCCTCTTCCATTTGGATAAAGAAAACTATTTAGGCAGTACAATAACAAATAAAAAGTTGCTCGAGTTTCTAGCAATTACTGACAAAAATGGGTTTAAAACCCCAAATACAATGAGAAAATATTTTGGCAAAGTATTTACACTGAGACACAACAACCCTGGATTAAGGAATGTGGGTGCTTCCTGCAGGCTAAATGAATCCTGTCTCTGTATCCTTGAGTATTTTATATTTCTGGAGGCAGTCAGTACCTCAAGCTAACATCAAGTCAACACCCAGGACTCTCATTGAGCTCAAGTTAATAATTTAGTTCAGTCACCATGCCAAGATGATTTGCAGTGCATGTGGAAATTGTGCTATGTCTGCTCTTCATGTGAGGATTTTTTTCTTTCAAGTAATAAATTCCCTACAGTCAGAGGTTAGCTTTGCAATCAGGACAGTAAATACTGAATTGCTATGAAACCTGAGCACTGCTTTAATCTTTGGGATGGTTTTTTTATTTTTTTTAGGGTTTTTTTTAATGTTTCACCTGTGAAGATGTGACTGCTACCAGAGGTTTTGCTCAAGCTTTGAGGGTGAGACTGACCCGTGTCCAATGGGAGGTGTCCACAGCAGGGGCTTGGAATGGGATGATCTTTAAGGTCCTTTCCAAGCCAAATCATTCTACAATTATGAATTAACTGTCTCACTGATCTATCCTCACTCTGACACACCAGAATGTGTTTTTCAGCCCTGGCTCAAAGATTGCATCATGGAATACAATGAGAGAGCTGGCAGGCTTTGCACAACAAACCACAGGATCATAACATGCTGGATATTTCACTTCCCAGTGAAAGCAGCTCCATGAAGGTTCCCTAAAGAAGTTCATTCCAGCTTTGAGCTGAAATGACACAGCTGCAGGTTAGTGGAGACCTCAACAAATAAGTGCTGCTGGAGGAATGAACCTCCTGCAGCTCAGCCTTCAGGAAAACACATCCAAAGCTGCAGATGAACCAACTTTGACTGTGTTAGAAATGCCAATTTTGTTCCTTCACCATCTCTGAAACTTGGAATGTTTGATTTCACAGCTCTTCAAGTGTTATTCTAAAGCTGTTGACTGAAGATTGTGTTTAAGCTCCTGCCAATGTCTTTCAATTTATTCAGTGTGCAAAATTCAAACTTTTCCTAGTTTTCTGTGACTGGTTCTTTAACCCACTAAAGCCCAACACCCCAAGTAAGCATACTCTAGAGATCTTTGATAATTTTATGAAGAATTTACATATATATGTGTCTGTCTATGTAAAAAAAAATACATATATATACATATATGTATGTATTTACAGAACCTCCACACCTACAAATGTTTTCGGGGTGAGAGAAATTCTCTCTCCTCCTGGAAGTCTGTTTTGCTGACTGACTTTTCAGCCAGCACCATTTTTTTTCTAAACTGAGTATTAAATTCACTCTATTTTACAGAGCAAATAAAGCTTCTAACAGATGGCCAGCCAAGGCTATTACAGGCTGTCAGGACTTCCCACACCCACTTGTCCCTCCAGATTAGGAAATACAACTGAAGAGTTGCTTTTCCTCGTGCACTTTTTCCTATTTCCATTGCCAGTGAACAGATGATGCCTCGCAGATATCTCCAGCTCTTCCCCAAGCACTCTGCTGCCATTCCAAGGGGTTGCTTTGCTTTCCTATCTCAGAGAAGGAAAATGGAAGTTGTAAAGAGGCACACCTGCTCCCTGCAAAAGGGAGTGCAGCATTTCACCACACAGATAAAATCTGGTTGGGGCAGAACTTGAAGAAAAATCCGATTTATGTCCAGAAAAAGGTGCTTTCCCCAGAGCCACCAGTGTAACATGTCCACATCCAGCAGGAAGAGTTGTGCTGCAGAGTGATCATTCACAAAACAGCCACCCAGGGTGTGCTAACAGACTCAGGAATTTCTCACAAAACAGCTGTTTGTTCCTTCATTTCCAGCTCCTTCCTCCTCCCCCCTTGCCTTGCAGGACACAGAGTGCAGGGGAGCCCTGGGGCTG
>VXAX01006427.1:81314-170905 GCA_013399835.1 Leptocoma aspasia
GGGGTTGGATGTGTCATTTCAAGCAGTGCAGGGAGCCCTGGGGTGGCTGGGGATGGATGTGACACTTCCAGCAGTGCAGGGAGCCCTGGGGCTGGATGGGGATGGATCTGATTTAAGCACAACTTGTTTCACAGTAATTAATCCATTTTTCACTCTTCACTGCCTCCCCAGTTTTGTTCTGGATCTGCAGGTTCCAGGAAAAGCAGGTGATGGAGGAGCCAGGGACAGCAGCAGTGGTGCCTGGTACAGCCCAGGCACCCAGCACATCCTGAGCACCCCCAAACTCCCTGGATTCTGGAACCCACTCTGGTTCAAATTACCCATTAACAATTTTAGTTCCACCACTGCCACCCCTTTGGTCACTGTCCCAGACACAACGGGACAGCAGAGGTTCTGTGTGAATCCCCAGCCCTGCACAGCCCCTGGGCCAGGCTCTGCTGACTTTGTTTTCATTTCTATTGGTTAAAGACCTGCAGCACACAATACAAATGCATTTTAGTGACCTGTCCTTGCTCCTGATCATGCTTTGTGACCTTTTTGTCAGATTTTAGCATAATCTCTGAGGCTGGAGCTCAGTCAGTCCATCAGGGTGCTTGTGCACACAGCAGCTTCAGGACCTGGGCCTGAGACACAGAAAATGCCAGAATAAAAATAATTTTTTTATTATAATTATTTTTTCTTTCTTATTTCCCCCCACCCCCAACATCAGTTCTACAGCTAAAGTTTACAGCCAGTGGAAAATGAAAAAGTTGGCATAATCAGACTAGATGGGGCTTCCACTTGCTGACAGTGATTTTTTTCAGCATGAGGATTAAGTAGATGTATAAACACTTTCAGAATTAGCTTCCAAACACCAGATGGAAAAGTAATTGGAGTCAATGTAGAAATCTGTGTTCCAAATCAATGATATATCTTTAATTCAGGGTTACAACAGGTATCTTTCATTTGCATTTTTTTTTGTCTCAGTTTTGGTCTCTCTGGGCTTTATCATGCTCAGTGATGATGAATCATAAGCAGTGAAGGACATGACTGAAATTCCCTTTCAAAATGTCATTTACAGGGCAAGCAAAAAGGCAGAAGAAATGCCTTTTTTTTGCTTATGAACTGAGCAAACTCACCTGGGAAGGTTAAAGTGACAAATAAATGTGCCAATTCCCCCTGCCACTCTCAGAGTGACTTTCCAGAACAGAACCATACTTTAACTCGAAAGCAAAAATTACCTCTGCCAAGTAACACATAGTAAACAATATGATTTTAATTACAGCTCATTCGTTTTTGTTTACTGTGTCAGAAAGTGCCTAGGAGACAACAGCCTGGCCTGATGTTCACCAAACCCTTTGGGTGCATTGCCATTCATTTTAATGGGCTAAAAATGATCCCTTGAAATGCCTGTGTTTTAGAAGTTGTAAGTATCACTTTTGATTCCTTTAGTATGAAAAAGATTTCTTACTTGCACGTTTTTGCAGACCCAAAAGGCTTGAGAACAATCCTAATGGGGCCACTGCTCGCTGACTTCAGTGACAGGTACTGCAGAAGCAATTAAAACCTTGAAGTCCTGAGTAGCTGAAAGAAAATTCTGGCTTTCTTTTGTGTGCAGAAGGTCACTAAAGTGAATTTGAAGCTGGTGTGATAGCACTGGATGGCTTCTAAAAACCTGACACAGAGTTAGCAGGGTTTGACAGGGTGTGTCAAATGATTTCTGTGGAGCTCAAAACACTCATTTCTGATTATTTTGGAAGAAAAGTGGCACAAGAATATGGAAGTGCTTTTTCAAAGTTAGATAGTGAAATAAGCTTTAATAATTTAAGCTCATCCGTGCCATAAATACCAAGCAACTTCCACTCTGGAATTTCTAACCCAGAAGAGGAGGCCAACACTAGCTCAGAAGATAAAATGAGTTGAAGAAAATGTTTCTGATCGTAGTAGTGGCCTCTAAAGCTCTGAGGACGCTCAAAAAGACAACATCAGCTTTTAGGAACTGTTTGACTTCAAAGAAATTGCTGTCACAGAAAAGTGAAAATTGATGATCCTATTTCTCTATCTTCCCCAACCAGGTAGTTCAGAGCTGCTGTTGCTGTAAAGGGAGCATCACTCCATAAAATCCTAAAGTAATATTGACAGCCACCCAGTAAGGGGTGGGGGGGAAGTGAAATATTACCATGGCAACAGAAAAAGCTGGAATCTAGAAAACAAACCACTTCTACAGAGGCTGCCCCTAATTCTGGGTCATCCTCAACCATGAAAGGCCAGTGACTGCAGAAGGCTGCAATGGGCAGAGTTTTCTCCTCTTTCTAAAAGTTTTTTCCTCTTCTTTCTTGCTCCTGCTGGCCATTCCTGGGCTCTACCACAGTGAGCTGATGTTCACCTGCCTTCAGGGCTTCTCATGAGTATTTTTCTTTCACCAGTCTGTAAGTTTGTTGTTCCTCTTAGTCCAGGAGCAGGGCAGAAGTCAGAAGGTAGTGGTATAACCTATGACAGAAGAATGCAATAAAAACCAGTTACATACAAAAAACCCAACCAACCAAACAAACAAACAAAAAAAGTGGTTTCAATTCCAGAAAGAATTTGCTGGAATTTTACTCTTTGTTATTTATTCAGGGTTGCACTGTTTCTATGATTACTGCTATATTTGGTATAAATTAGTTCTAACTTTTGTCCAGCTAGTGCACTAAAAAGTATTTGTATTGCAAGCTGCCAATGCAAAGAGGTACAACACAAAACAGTCAATGTAGAAATTGGAAAGAACTTGATTCTTTTTTTTTTCCCCTCATTTAACAGTGCTAAGTGTTTTCTTCATTCAGAAGTATGAAAGATTATCTTACAGTTTTCAAAACAACTTCCAGGCCACTTTAATCAGTGTCTTCAAGGATGTAAGCAAAGAGGAAGGGTTCAAAAAACAGGAATTACAAAAGCCCAGGCTATTAAAGGGATTTTTTAGAGGAAACAAAGCCTCTGTGAGCATTGCTCCCTTTCAGAACTTTAATTAGGTCTCTGTTTAAAGTATATCAAAGAACAGATGGTTTTCACTGTTAATAATGAAAGTCATCCAACTCTAGCCAGGTCTCCCCAGGAACTTCAAGAGGACTCTGGTTTAAGGCCAGACCATCTTTCCCAGATGGACAAGTCTGTATGTTTGTTTCTAACCTGGGGAAAGGGAACTATCAAGAGAAGAGCCAAAGTGGTGTTTTGCTGTAATTAGGGCTTTTCAGCTTTTTCCTTACAGAAGCCATGCATGTCCTCTTGCCCCAGTGGTCAAACATTTATAGAGGCCAGTATCCACAAGAAGGACAGAATTGACTCTTGTTTTGAAAGTCAGTGTTGAAGCAAACTCTACCTAAAGTACAAATCCTTAATGCCAGGATCTTTTATTGGACCCTGAATGTCATCCATGGGATGGAAGAAATCCCAGAAGAAACAGCCAGGTTCAGAAAAAGGAGTTGCAGTTTGATTCTGCTTTTCCTTAGTAAGTACAAGTTACATTGCAGAGCTATAGTAATGATCCTCTGGGTTTAATCCCTGTATTATCCATTAACTTAGCAGGAAAGTTCTGCTAAAGCTTTATCACTGTCTTGCTCCTTCAGGTGAACTTTTTCACTCCTGAATTCTTTACTGGGCTCTGAATTAAGTACTACATAATAACAACCTCTCTCTTCCCTTCAGAATCCTGTAGACCTTAATGAAGTTCTCAACACCAAACAGTGATGAGCACTGATGAGAACTGGATGTGGCCAGAAACTGAAAAGGTTCAAGTCAAAGAACCAAAAAGAAGGGACCCTAAATCCCATCCAGTGCCACTCCTGCCATGGGCAGGGACACCTTCCACTGTCCCAGGCTGCTCCAAGCCCTGTCCATCCTGGCCTTGGGCACTGCCAGGGATCCAGGGGCAGCCACAGCTGCTCTGGGCACCCTGTGCCAGGGCCTGCCCACCCTCACAGGGAAGGATTCCTTCCTAAAATCCCATCCAAACCTACTCGAAACGCAGATTATTTGTTCATTTTGGTTCATTGCCTTGATAGGGAAATGGGAGCAGGTTTTGGATGAAGACACTGACTTACCAAAAAGTGATTGCGGTGTGATCAGATCCAGACACTCACCACAATGTGGAGCCTCCCAATGCCTACAGTAACTCCCATATTCCAATATGTTCATATTCTGGCCTTAAAACAGTCTCATATCATAGCAGTGACAGGCAGCAATAATAAAACTGCAGTTCTTCCTGTGCTGTTTGAAAATAACAAAAGAAATTGGATTTTTGACTGATTTCCCTAAAAGAAAAAGTCTTGATTGCTTGGAAATATAACAGTATACAGCTTTGGAACTATGCATTTATATAACTGTACAAAATCAGGCTTTTTATCCTTTAGAGGGAAACAGAAAAGAAAATACTATATTTTTTAAGGTGAACTCATTAAAGGCAGATTTAGGACTTGAACATTTAACCTTTTTTGCTATAGTGATGCCACAGTGATATATATCAATGCTTCAGTTTGTTCCACTTACTTTATCTCTTTTTTCCATAAGCTAAGTATACTGCACCATCTTAGAGACTGGATTTTTTATATATGGATATAGGAAAGTGAACTTATACATATTTGTATTTTTTGGCCCTTAATCACCTGTCCTAGAAAAGCAAAGACCAGGAATTCCTGTGAACGAAATGTATTTTCCATTTAAAAATAAACCAAATTTTAGTAGCTGGCTTCAGATACTAACAATTCCTCCTTTTAACAGCTAAATATACCCCAGATGGGCATTTTCCGTTCTGGGAACAGAGCCCATTATTCCTGGGTAACATGTAAAGCCCAGCTCCAGCAGCCTGGTGGACACTGATGCTTTGGTGAAGTGGATTCTCTGCTTTTCTGCAGGCTTGCAGGGAAATGCTGATGTTTGGAATGAAAAGCTGCCATCAAACTGCTGAGTGTTGTCCCATATACCTGCTCTGCTTAGAAATGTTCCCCTGAGTTGCATTTCAAGGTCACTCCTTGCCTGAACAGTCAGGGTCTGTGGCTGGATGAGGTGCAGAGCTCCCTGATGCCCCTGCACTCCTCAGTTCTGGTTTCAGCCCCAGCACACAGACAGCCTTGCCTCCCTTTCCTCCTTCCCCCAGCTGCTTGCTGTAGCTGTGTCCCCCTGCCCGTGCTGTTGGTGGGAGGGTTTGAGAAATGCAGCTCAACAGGTGGTGGGATTGCTGCTGGCAGCCCATTTATTATCATTAGCTGCTACAAGGAAAACAGTGTTCAAGCAAAACATTAAAAAAAAATAATAAAGCCAGTGATGAGGCTCTAATCCCTGTATTTGGCATTATTTTTAATTTCAACAAAGCCTCACAGGAACTATTCATCAAGTTCTTTTCCTGGAGGATTTTTTTCTCTGTGTACATTCAGAAGACAGAATTTGCAAAAGTTATACTGATATGGTATCTATTTAGAACAAAAAAGGGGAAAGTGATCCCTTTGCTTCATTCCAAAGTACATCAAGAGGAAAGCAATCATTCCCACTGAGTTACATCAGACTGGGACCAAAGACTCACAACAAACACATCAGTATTTAGCACAGTGGAGTTCTACAAAAGACACTGAACCCTGGGAAATATTACATAACAGTTGAGCCTTTAATTACAAGAAAAGTATTAAACCAGTCTTCTAGAACATATTTTTATCTGAATCACGCTAAGACTAATTAGACAGATTTTTGAGTTCACTTTTCTTCTTTTAAGAAAGAGGAGCTGGTGTGTGGTCACTCTGCTGCTGTGAGTCCAGCAGGATAAGCTGAAGGCAGATTCCTGGTGGGACACTGGCCCTGCCTGCTTTCATCAAGTGCTGTTCCTGTCATAACCCCTGCAATTCCAGCAAAGCAGGCAGCAGGAAAAAGCAACACAAAATGGATTTGGAAAGGAGCCCCCACTCCAGGTGAACCCCAAGCCCTCAGTGCTGCTCTGCCAGGTGCCAAAGTCACCTGTGAATGCAGGCTGGGGAAGCAGCAGGCCACTCACTGCATGTCCCAAATCCACCTGGGCATGCACTGCTGCACCCTCCTCCCATTCCTGGTTCATTGCTGTGCTGCTCTGCCTGGGGTGCCAGCAGCAGAACAGGCACTGTGTGATGAGTCTGAGAGGATTTTGGAGGGTGAACTAAAATGCGCTGTCACAAGTGGCAAGTGCGTTGCTCTGAGTGTCACAAACATTCATCACAGCAATCCACCAGTTCCCTAAATGTCTTCCCCCAGGCTTTAAAGACATGAGGAAAGACATCATTAAAGACATCAGCAGAATTATCCAGGGTACTTTGCTGCCACTGCTTCATTTTAATATTTTCTGTGATGTTGTCTGGGCTTTGGGGCAGCGTCCCACTTCCTGATGTTTTGGGGTAATACAGTGCTCTCTCTTCAGTACTTAAAATTTAACTGAAAGTCAGAGCTCAGTGGGATAAGAGAGCTGCCCCAAATTGCCCCTGAATGAGGAACTCTCATGTTTCATTCACAGTAACCTCATTCTTTACACCTAGGCTGAGCTTAAATAGAATCCCTGAGCCCAGGGCTGGGGGCAGAGGTGTCAGGGGAGGCTGTTTGGTGTCACTAAGGCTTTTTAGTGCCCTCAGAAAGGTGACAGAGCTGTGCCAGGCCCTTGGGTGGTGCAAACCAGCTCCAGCATTGTTTAGGAGTGATGCAGGCATTTTTAATTACCCTCCATTGCCTCCATCTGTTCTTTGCAGGAGACAAAAGGCAGAGGGGAGGGAGAAGGGGCTGAGACAGGCTCTGCATGTCCCCAGCAAAGTGTCTGCAGGTGTCAGAGAGCACTGGTGAGAGTCAGAGCAATCAAAAGAGAGGAGTGAAGCTGATCTGGGTTATATTTTTTGATCTTTCTGCTTTCACACCAGTGAGTCACAGCTGCAGCTTATAAAGGTCCCAGATAAGATGCAGTTCCCCCTGAAGCCCCATAGTAGCTTTGCTAATGGTTCATGATATGGGAAAATGCTGATAAACAGTGCCAGGAAAAGGAAAATGGAAATCCCTTTCTTACCTCTTAAGATTGGTTAAGAAAAAAATCTTTGTTAGCTCTAAAAATTTCATAGCGTGATGCAATACAGTACAGTGCTGCATGATTTTCACAGAATCACAGGATTTTAGGGAGCACAGTGGCTCACCTGGTGCCACCTCCCTGCTCCAGCAGGGCCATCCCAGAGCACAGGGCACAGAATTGTGTCCAGAGGGCTCTGGAACATCTCCAGTGAGGGAGACTCCACACATCTCTGGTCTCTATTCCAGTGCTCAGTCCCTGCACAAGGAAGTTCTTCCTCATGCTCAGGTGGAACTTCCTGGGCATCATTTTCTGCCTGTTGCCTCTTCATGGTGTTAACAGCAAAGAAAATTTAAAAAAAAGCATTGCTGCTGGTAGCAAGGTCATAGTTAATGATTTTGCAAAGACCACCCACAGCAATTTTATTTGCTGCCATGTTTGGCTAGTGAGCTTGCAGGAAAATCCACCCCATTCTACACTAGAACAGCTCAAATTTCAGCAGAGTGATGTCGAGAAAAGAGGATGGTGGCTGTTGGCACAACCCCACCTGTTCTGTACAGACACAGGTACTTCTACAGAAACCTCCCTCAGCAGATCAGATCACCAGGAGTGACAGGGCTCACCTGCCCTTGGCTGCAAGTGCCACGTTGCTGTTTGAAAGCAGAGATGTTGCTCCTGTAGAACCTCAAAAATAAGGTTTTTGCTCCTGGAACTCAAAAATAAGTTTGGGCTGAACTTCTTTTCAGAGCTTTATTTATAATGGATCCTGAAGGTGCTGTAAAACAAACCTTATTCTTTCTTATGTACAAAGATTGCCTTTAATAGTTTAGGTTATCAGTTCTGACACATGTATAGATGAGTTTATAATTTCATGATTCAGCTGGACTGGAGAGAAAACATCATCCTATGTTGACTGGTAATAGTAGAAGCTGTACTTGTCTCATCAGTGTAAATGCATTTTTTTCTAAACAGTTTAAGGATTTTATTCTAATTATTTTGTTATATTTTAATGAGGTATTTTTAATGAAGTTCAGTTTTAATGTATGTTGTTTGGTCTGTTAATTAGATCACTTCCATCTATTTTATATAAATGTTTTGGCTGTAGTTTTATACTTTCTGCAAGAACATATTGTAACCATTACTTCTTATGAGACAATAGAAATGTCATAATTTCATGTTCTGTATTAGATATAAATGGAGCTGTCATGCAATGTTCCATTTCTGACAGGAAACCAATAAACCAAGAGAAGAAAGAAGGTAAAAAAATATTTTTTAAAAATCCAAATGAAGCTGTGATTGATGGGCACATAACTGAGCTAGGATCCCCATGAATAATGTTGGTTACACAACATGCCAAAAGACAGAGTTTCCAAAGGGAGTGATTTTGTGATTAGTTGTAAATTGTGATCAGGACCAGAACAGTTCCAGGAATTAAATGCTGCTAAGCACAGAAATGAAGAAAATGGAAAACCATTCTCATGTTAAACAGGGCTTTGTTTTTCTTGGCATCATATTTTGTGGCAGCTGTCCTGCCTATAAAGTATTGATTTGGGGGATTTTTTAAATTGACAGCTGAAAAATCTTATTAAAACAAAGCCCAACCTCTGCTGCTGATAGTATTCTATATTATTAAATCTGAAAGAACTTTTTAAAATCTGATTTTCTCTTCAGTAATTTACCACTCACACATTAGATGTCTTGGGCAATAAAAACATCTGTCATTATTTTGCTTTCTGGAATGTCACATTTTGACAGGAGTTTGTAACATGTGAAGTGCTCAGAGAGGTTTGTAGGTAAAACCATTCCTTTCATTTCAACAAAATGAAAGTACAAGAAAATAATTTAATCAATATTTGATCCTACAGAATGAATTTTGCCTTCTCACAAAACATAAGTTATCTGACAACATTAATAGATACAACTGAAGTGCCTGAGAGAGAAAACTTCTGAAATTTGGTATTCAAGACTGACATGACAGAATAATTAACACAGGCCATCCAGGTTGGTAGAATTTCAGCCTGTAATTCTTTCCTTACTGCTTAGAGTTAAAACTAAAGGAAGAAAAAAATCGTCAGCGTTTGGTCTCACGTCTTGCACACAAATTCTCTTACACAAGGTCAACATTGCGTGTATTGTTCTCCCATGGATTGTCTGCACTTGCTGATAATTCATTCATTTTCTGCCTCATCAACTCTTCTTTCCAAGAGATTAAATGGCCCCTGAGTCTCCTCAAGAAATATGAGAGAGCTTGATTGCACAGGGATGACAAGAAGGATGAATGGATTGAATTTCCACATGGCTCCTTCCTTTGCTTCTCTTATTTCTCTGCTTCTTGGGAAAAAACGATCTGCTACCAGTGCAGGAAAAGCAGGATAGATCCATTGGGAAGTTTTGCTTCCCAAAAAACTACTTAGGCCAGGTGAAATTTCCCTGTGAAGGAATCTTTCTGGACAGGAGGGTGATGCTGGCTGTGGGGTACTGCCACAAACAGGAGTCTCTCACACCTATTCATTTTGCTCTGGAAAAATTCTTGCTACTTGTCTTTCCTTCCCATGTCAAAGAAGAAATTTTAATTAATTTCCATGGTTCTGTTTCCCTGTCCCTGAATAAAAATATGAATGAAGACCCCCTCTGAAACATGCCTTCTCAGGAAAAGTCTGTGTGAGCATAATCAATTTATGCTCCAAGACAAATTATTGTCTCAAAGAAGATAAAGTTATTAACATTTTGTTTGACCTCCTTTACTCCTGTATCTAACTATTTAATGAAAATAAACACTTACATTCCCGTTTACATCTTGGATCTTAAAAGGAAGGACCCTTCATAGGTATTTTCACATTCAAATAGGACTTTTGGTTTTGCTGCACATTTTTGTAAACTGCCTTTGCAGAGGTGTGGACAGAACCGGCCATGGCGGGAAGGACAGGAGGTTGTCACCAGGGTTTCTCTCCAAAAACCTGCCAAGCCAGATCTAAATCTCACTGAAGCACTAAAAAACTCCCATTCCCTTTCAACTGGCTTTCCATTTCTGATATGGTTAATGTTCATTTCATATAGTGCTTCCCACATTCGGTACTGGGCATGAAAATAGCTAATTAGTTTCTGCTCAAGCACCCTCCAAAAGAGAAAATAAGTTCTGCAGTGTGTGTACATATATATATATATATGTAATGGTCAATACTAACAGAGCCCCTAAAAGCCATAATTCCCCTGCAGAGGGAAATACCAGGGCTTCTCTGCCACAGTATAGTGCAGAACCTGGTCTGTGTTTGAGCACAACACACATTTAAAGCTGCTATTTTTGCAGGCCATGAACACCCCATGGACAGAGTATCAAGGTGTCTGGTTTGCAGTACAGGTTATCTCATGGGCACAATCCCTGCCTGAGTAAAGGCATTGCCATTATCTCTAGGAAAAATATTTAGAGTCATTCTCTCGTGTATATTAATAATGATACACTAATTGAATCCTGAAACTCATTGCTCAGAAGCAATGGATTCAGGGCTGATAGCAGTATTTTATAGTTTTGGATAGGAGGCAAGTGAGAGTGTTGCCAAGATAAACTCAAGGTTTGCTTTTATTGCTGGCAGGCATTGCAGGAGCTCCTTTGTTAGAGCTGGAGTTCTGTAAATTATATCAGCACAAAGCTCAGCCCCAAGTCCTTTACTCACTGTGCTGAAGGTGAAGCCCTTAATAATCTGTGCTGAAATTCCCTTACTAGAGAGAATTTAAGAAATTCCTTTCCCTCTTGAAGGAATTCTTTCTTGAAACTCAGCATGGAAAGGTAAAGATTGTGGAGTTCATTGTTATTTTCAAGTGCCCTCAAGAGAGCAAGAAATGAGACATTTTTTACCTTTGCATCGCAGGTTGCCACTGGCACATGAAGTTTACCACTGGATAATGGGCAAGGTTGGACAGGAACACTTATTATCTGTAGCAAGCCCTTGTTAAAACATTGGCAGCATATTTTGGAGCCAGACACGGTCAGACACACCACCAAAAAACTGCAGGGGACACAAAAGGAATTGCACTATTCTTGTTTGTCCTCAGACGTGCTGTGCATGACTTCTGTGGTTTCCAGGCATCTAGAACAGACTCTTTTCCCTCTACATCCCAATGGGATTTTCTGATCATTCTCTTAGGTACCTAAAAAGACAATTCATCCAGAGAGCTCTGCTCTTCACATAGACCTTTTCTGTGCAGCTCTGGAGTCAAGGGACTGTGGAGCTCTGTAACAAATCTTGGCAAGTGGCACATATTCACTGTATTTGAAAGTTGGTACATTCCTAAGGGAACTGCTCACAAAGATGACAAGCCATCTGTCCCTACTTCTGGTGTTTTCTCTGCTTCCACATCCATAAGTTAAGGTAGAAATAATGTTTTCTACTCAAAAGGCTAATTTGGGCTGTAAATTGTAGGTTTGTAATGATCAAATCTAGTATAAGCCAGGCAGTGAGTATTTTTGCATTGCCCTTTGCTGGTAGGAATTTCTTCTTCTAGCACTGATGTCTTGCTTTGCATATGCAAAGCACTGATGTCTTGCAGAGCAGGTAACTGCTCTGTTATTTGCATTAAATATGGTATATTATCACATCACCAAGTCCACGTTCTGGACTCCTGCTTGTTTCACCCAGATCCAGGATTATTTACAGTAACCATTCTGCTGTACTGGCTGCTCTCTCCCAGTGGATATTTTATTATAATAAATGTGGGCAGTGTAAAAAAACCATGTTGCAGCATATTGCTTTGATTAACAAGGTGCTGCAATGGTGCATTGGAGAGTTACATACACGGACACCTGGAATGAAGAGCATTAAAAGGAAGATATTATTTCATTTCTCTGCAGACACATTGTGTGGGCAGAGCTGAGCCCTCCTGCAGGCTCTGAGCCCTCACAGCAGACTCTGTGACCAGAAGAAATGAGCTCGGACTCGATGCACCAGGCAAGGAAGGCAGGGTTTTTGGAATGAGGAATTTTCCTTGGGCAGGATAAGGGGATAAGAAGCCCAGCAGAGGCTCAGTCATGCTCCCATCAGGGGCATCCCAGGTACTGTGCCAGGTGAAGACCAGGAGTGCTCAGCCACAGGAGGGTCCAGCTGCCAGCACAGACAAGTTCTCTGCAAAAGGCTTTTCTACTTTGCTCCCAAATCCATTCTTCACACTGTTCCTCTTAATAATTTCTGGCAATTAAGGTTGTGCAAACCTTTCCTTTCCTTCCCCATCCTACCATCAGCTTCAATTTTAAATAAATTTGGTGAACTTCAAAATCCTGACCGCTGCTAGTGAAAGCACAGGATGCCTCAAGCTTTCCTTAGGGCTGTGGCTGATAAAGGACCAGTGTTAAGCTCACTGGATTTATGCCTGTTTTGAATGAGTTTGTCCTTCCTACAGACTTCCAAAGTTTCACTGCTGGCCAAGCCCAAACCCACAATGTTTTTAGCCTGCAGATTTTATTAACTTCTAGTGAACTAATCCCTAATTGCTTTACCCTCAGTGCTTCCAATACAACATCTGATATGATTAGCTAGGCCATTAATTATCTTGTACTTTAACTACAAACCTCCTGCTGAAATTCAAGGAAAGGTCAATGCATATCTGGAGAAAATGATACCTAACAAGGTACATTTATCAGCAAATTAGGCACACTGTGAGTTCAGCACACACAGACTGTCCAAAGGTACAGTGCTAATGGTACTTGAGATTTTTTGCTAAGGATATTTGCTTGTGGTCAACAGGAGACTGCCTGGCTAAAAACCTCCCAGGGACATTATTGAACAAAAATCCTTTATACATTATAACAATGACTCAGATTAAAGAATGCAGAAGATAGATACCAAATGGCACCTGAGGAGCTGCTGTTGCAGACACTAAGTCTGTTATATGTTTTCACCTCAAATAATAAAAAAATAGTTGTTGCCACATAAACCTCCCAAGGAACAGCTTGACAAGCATTTGCTTCCAGCAGTGTTGCTGGCCTAAGTTCCACAGCCTCAAGCTGTCGCTTCTGCTGTGCCTGAGAAGTTCTTTGGTTCACCTGAACCAGGAGCTGATCCAGAGGAAAAAGCTTTTTTTTCCTTCTTAACCACTTTTTACCTGAGTCCAGGTCCCCTGGCAGCCTCACAGCTGCACAGACACATCCAAGCAGGCAGCTGAGTGATGAAAATAGGGAAAGAGGCTTGTAGGGTGATGTTCCTACTCCAAATATGTCAAAACACCACCTGAGTGACTGCAGAATCCATTACCAAGTTCACATTAGAGTAAAAGGAGCCTGACACAAGCCCTTTGAACACAGCACAGATGCATTTCTACCCCTGCCTTGGTTCTGCTGTCAGTGGTCTGCTGCAGCTGGCATTTTGAACTTAATGCCATTTAAAAGAAAGGCACCACATCAAGGTCATATTAAAAATATATTGGGAACATGATAAAACAACTCAAGTGTATTTCAGTTGAATACATCTTTGAGGGTTTATAACTTGGATAATTTCCCCTGGAGGAAGAGTCAAGCTTGGGATCTATTATCAAAACAAAGGACAAAAGGCTGAAGAAGCTACCCATATTCTGCACTTGTATTTGGCACTTCTTTATTTCCTCTTCCAGTTTATGAGTAATAAAACCTTTGGGTGCACAGAGCAGTTTTGCACAGATGGCTGAGCTCAGGAGGACATGGGAGCCAAACCCAGTTTATGGCAGCTCCTGCTTGGGCAGTTCTCTGTGCACAGGCACTGAGGCTGCAGTGACGTCCTGCTTCTGAGGTGACAGGGCAGAGGTTCTCAGCCCCTTTGCAAATCAAGCATTGAAGTTACAGGAGAAATCCCTCTTCTGTCCTCAGGACTTTGCAAACAGGTGCCTCATTACATAAACACGTAACATAGACATATGCATTTGTACCTAATTGCTAATTCTATCTCAGTTTGTAGTTTCTGTTAATAGCTCTTTTGATGCTTTGTGAGGCACCACTGTGCTCTGTGTTATCTCCTGAGAGGATTTCACAAATCATTCAATACGAGATGTCATCACATCTCAATCAATAAACTTGTATCATGACCCTATTAACAAAGGGGTTTCCAGTGGCTAAAACCACATATATTTGTACAAAGGATGGCCTGAAAAGCAAAACTAATCTTGTTTATTGACAGAGCTCAGCTCTGAGAAAGAATGGTACCTTAACAAATCATTTAGCCAAGATATTTTGCAGAAATGCTGCCACCTTCATGAAGGACTTTCAGGGGTGATTTATTTCTGCTCTCCAGCTACAACTCCTGTTTTTCACTGTCAGTATTTTCTCCACATGGAGCTTCCACTGAGAACTGAAGGGGAAAAAACAGAGGAAATATTTGCCATGACAAAGCTGAGCTCCCCTTTTCCTGGCTACTTTATATGGGCAGAAATCTGATACCTGATTCTCCCTCAGATCCTTCTCCAGCTCCCTTCCACACCACTTTAGACCCTCCCTGGTGGCTGCTAGAGCTAGAGCTGATTATTTAGATATTCAAAGCTGTATTTTCTTAGTCCTTTGTGCAGACAGAAAAGTGGGGACAGAACAATCATACCTGAACATGCTGCAATGCAGAGAACACCGTGAATCCCCTAAGCTACCCACAGATGAATAACCAAATGTTCCACAACACCCATAACAAACCTCAGCTCAGGAAAACTTGGCTTCTCACTACACTCAAGTGAGCTCCTGGTTTCTGAATAAACCCTGTCCTACTCATGCACTCAGAGCAGTCTCAAGCCTAAACACTGCTTTGGTTTTGTTCATGAGGCCATTTTAACAAGATTACATTAAAAGTGATTTGAACTGGTTTTTGGCAGAAAGTGACTACAAGGTCAACTGCTTGATTGTTCTGCTCTCAGGCCTTTGTTCTCTACAACCATCTCTTAAACAGACACACTTCACTTTTGATTGCCTGGGTTTATATGGGTCTGAAGCTGGTTTGTAGACATACAAAAGATGTTTCTTTTACAGCCTCTATATGCAAAGAAAGCCTGCGAGTCCTGCATTCAAGAGCCATGGAGCTGAAAGCACCACTCCTCCTGCATGTGGGGAGCTGCATTTTACCTCCAAGGGGGTGCATGAGGTGGGGTTCTCTGCTCTCCAAACAGCTCAGCTGAGCACTGGAACAAACCCTGTACTCGTGGCCACCTCTGCTCAGGTCACTGAAAATGTCCACTGTGGAAAAAAGACAAATACTTTGGGATCTGCCACAGAGGGCAGAGCAGTTTATGTTTTTCTGTCCATAGGTCGCTTTGCAGTTAGGAATAAACCCTAAAAGTGCTGGGTGATGGTTGTGCTGGTGGTCGGGGGGACCTCAGCAGGCTGGAGAAATGGGGGCTGTCCAGCAGGAAAAGCAGCTTTGCAGGGACAGCCCTGGGTCCTGGTGACTGTGGGTAACATTGCTGCTTTTTTTACCCCTGTTTGCATCACACAGCAAAAGGTTCACAAATTCCCATATTTTCTGGTCCAACCCCACGTGCAGGGCCAAAGATGCTCCAAGGATCCTGTTTGGATGCACCAGATCCCAGCTCACTGGTGCAATGCCCATTTTTTCTCCTTCCTGGCAGACACCCAGGAGCTGTGTGGTACCCAGAGCCCAGCTTCTGCTTCCCTTCCCCCCATTCCTGTCCCCATGGGAAAATGGGAACTCTTCAGAGGACATCCCTGGTAAATCTGCACCTGAAGCAAATAAACACCCCCTCAGTGGCTCTGTGGAAATGTCCTGCAGGCTGCCTGTAATCTTATTTACACTGGAGTGCTTCCATCAGCCTTTGGGAAGTTAATCCTGATTTACAATTATGAAAATCAAGTCTAGAGTCAGGCTCAGAGCTCAAGAGTTGCTGTTAGAACAGTGTGGAAAAAAAAAAAATCCCAGACTGCTCCTATTAAATCCAAGTAGTTGCCAGTGATTCCACTGTTTGCATTAAGCACAGGTTTGCCAAGAGCACTGAAATGGGAACAGGCATGTGAAACAGTATTTCCCATTATCAAACAGAACTTAGTGGGATTTTTTATTTCAACTCTGGGGAACACACCCTAATTCAAAAGGATGATTAAAATTAATAGTCCATTAATTCAGCTCTTCCCCAGTCCCTGCTCCTATCTGAACATCCAGTCTCCACCAGCAGCACCCTGGCACTGATCATTTTGTAGGAAACATGAAATGCTAGATTTCATTATTCATCACATATTAAAAAAAAAATCACATGCAGGGAGGAATCAGGGAGAATATTATTCTGGAAATAACATTTTAGACAGAGTTAGTAAAATGTTTGTCATATTGCAGACAGAAAGTTATAAATATTAATTTAACATTCATTGGGAATGGACCAGGACAACTCCAGCACAGTTACTGGAAATTTTCTGTGCCATGCAAGGCATCTCCCAGCACAAGGAGGAATTATTTAACTATGCTACTTTTCTGAACAGCTGTGAGAGGAGGTGCTCCCAAGGGACAGGAACATTCCTACTGGCAGAAGCAGGGAGTCCTGGAACAGAGGGAGAGAAGCAGTGGATAACAAGTTTTCCAAAAGAAAAAAGTTTTCAATGCAAAATTCACTTCTGTCCAAATTATAATTTTTTGGGAATGTACTGGATTTCTTAGAGAAGCTCTGATTTTTTTACTTGGAATAAATTAATAAAAATTTCCACCTCCTTTCCTGTCCTACTATGCCCTGTTCCATAGATATTCTGATTTTTTAAAAAAAATCTCCTGGACAATTTTTTTTTTTATGCTTACAATCACTTCAGCACAGATGGAAATATAGCAGGGAGAACTTAAAATTTTTGTATGTGGATTGATTAATTAAAGTGTAATTAGCCTTACCTGTTTAATTATGCATTATAATACATACAAAAATAAATCAAAATGTACTGGATACACTGGAAGCTGTGCTGTATATGGTATGTGTATGGTATGTGCTGCAGCACACAAGGAAGATTTCTGCTGAGGAAGCAAAGTATTCATTTGTAGCAGATTCAAAATCACTTTATAAAGTCTATTTGCTTTATTTTGCTTTATTTTATTTAACTGTAAATTACAGTCATTTTTCCTTCTTTTATATCTGAACTTCCATTTGCTTTTAAGATGTAAGAATGGCTTGTTGCTGTAGTTGCAGCCCAGTTTTTGTTTCTATAACCAGAACTAATTTTTATGCCATATCCCCAAACCAATTTCCAGACTCCAGATGCTCCTCATTCCTGCAGCATCCTCCTGTTCCCTCTTCCATTGCAAAGGCAGCTCCTTGCCAGCCAGGAACTGGCAGCAACTCCTCTCACACAACCAGAAAATCTCACTGCTCTTGGTGCTGCTGTCCTCTCCCAAGGAGATGTGTCACAGCCCAGCACCTTCTTAAAAATGCTATTTAAGCAAACTCATCAGATTGCTCAGTGTGGCACAGAGCTGATAAAAAAGTGTATACTACCCTCCATTCTGATATTTAACATGAAAATCAGGCCAGTGCTCACAGTGTTTTTGTTGTGTATATATTTTTTTTTAAATTGTATTCTAACTAACAAAGGACATTGTAAAGCTTAAAAAATTCTGTCTGACAGGTTAATTTATAAAGATACAAAGACATTTGTCTGTTTTGGATAAAAAGTTTCCTTGGGCAAACCTGCTCCCCTAGAGCAAGAAGGATTTTGGAAAGCCAGTCCAGTGGGAAGCCCCAAGGCTCCCTAGAGGGTCACAGCCCAGGGCAGGCAAGGAGATGCCAAGGGAAGTGCTGGGTCTTGAGAAGCCAAACAGGAAAATCTCATTGTTGTCCTCAACTATCAAACATGAGAGTACCAGAGAAGACAGAGGTGTTATCCTTGAAGATGCAGAGAAAGGACAAAAGGCCACAGATACCAGCCCCACCCAGAAAATTTCAACTGTATGTTAGAAAAAGAATTGTAATCCTAATAGTCAAACATTACAACAGGGCCTGAGGGGCAAAGGATCTCCAGCCTTCAACAAGGCCCTAAGCAGGCAAGTTGGACTAAGGAACCCTCCAAACAAATTTTTGTAATTAAATACAAAACCTTGTTGTAAAGACCCACTAGAAGTAAGGTAATTTTAATTACAGCAATCAATTTATATACACAATAATGTGTATTTTACATATATCAAGGAAATAAAAACCATTCTGCATTTCAAGATTTGTTTACTGCAATCACAGAGGCAAATAGTCAGGAATAAAGTTAAGCCACCAATATTAAGGAATGCCACAATGTGTGTAAGTTGAAGCCAGAGGAAAGCTACAGAAGCTCAGTATTCAGAGACATTAATTCCAAGGGTTTCACAATACCTAACTCACCTCAACCTCATCACATGAAAATGGAGTCTGGATTGCAGGACTGGATCTAGATTATTATCTAGCACCCATAAGCTTCAGCTTCCTATTTACAGTAACAGTTTTGAGATGTTAAACTGCAAGGTCAAAGTAAGTGTTTTAGTTCTCACAACTGCAGCCTAGTTTCACTAAAATTGCCTTAATTAACTTAGAATAGTCTGTGATTCTATAATTACCAGATCAAAATGTCATTTTAAATCGTTCCTCATTTCAGGATATGTGAACACTGAACTAAGCTGTAACAAACTTCTAATATTTTCAAAGTCAAAAGTTCATTTTTACTTAAAAAAAAGCCACAATAAAACTCTTAACAGAGGCTTAAAAAGATCTTTATAAAATAATCTCCATCACACTTACAATAGTAAGAAAATTATTCTGGTTGCTAGTTTCTAGTAAATATGAACTGGTTTGTGTAATCTCTATTAAAGACGGTTGTAACTTCAGTTCACATTTCATTTCTTAAAGGGGCACGAACAAATGTGTCAAGAAAAGTAGATTATTGCTGTTTCTCATCAAGTCCTTTTTACTAAGGACATGCTGCCTTGGTAGGCAAAGAATGTGTGGCAGCCAGCTGAGACAGGAGGGCTGAGGGAGAGAAGTTATGATTTGCATGCCAAAAAAACCTTCTTCAATCACCTGGTATTTGGCAATGGTACAACTGAACTGATTTAAGATCAAAACTGTGTCATTCCATCCATCTCCTGGATGACAGTCCTGATCACCTCATAACTTAAGTTTGCTTGAAGTGACACAAGAAGGTAGAATCCAAGCAAGTTCTGGACTGGCAGGAAAAAAACTCTGATGCTTATCCTGTCATATGCAACTATGAAAACACCAGATGTTCTTCAGAGGGTTTTTCACCAGGTCTGCTGGAACAACGGGTATGGCTGTGCAGAGAGAACAGAACAGGAACATATTAGAAATAGGAAAGCTATCAGGTTTTCTATTCCTCCAGTAGTACTAATCAAATTAAATATGCCACCACGCAGTTTCAAGAGGGCTCAAAAAGATGTAAAAACCCATACACCTTTTTAATCAAACTTTTCACACAGTAAGCCTCTGAAATGTATTTTCTGTGGACACAACTTGGCAATTACAACTGCAAACAGCTCACAACACCTGCTAATAGGGTGCCATTCATTATACATTTTAACCAGCTGTTAGATTCTTTAGCTTTTGGTAATAAGTCTTCCTAGTGGGGATGGTGATAGTTTATATGTCCAAGGTTTAATCTGCTGGTGCATTTCTTTCCATTGTTTACATGAAACCTTACACTACTGTTTCACAAAGAGCAGCTTCAAGATTTAGGTCTAAAAGAGCTAAATCAAGTCACTCATACAAAATAAAATGGATGTTGCTGTCAGAGGCACCACTGGATAATCCATTTCCTTCACACCGCCATCCTTCACGTCTGAAGGTCTTCAAAGAACAGAAAAAAAGAGAAAAAACCCACATGACTGCTAACACTGGGACAGAATTTTCCACTTCAGTACTTCCAGATTCCTTGTGAGACGGTAATATTTAACTCAGCACATGTAAAGACATTTCTTGTCATGTGGAGAAGATCCTGGTCTCATGGTGTGCAGCCTCCCCAAGACACCACTTCAGTGCATTCTGCCCTCCCATTTAAGCCTCTGGTATCTGAATCCCAGTCCCAAACACTGTCCAGTCAAACCAGTGCTGAGGGACATTCTGAGCAATTCCTGATGGAAATACAGACTTCCCTGACTGTGCTTTGCTGTGTGACAGCACAGCAAACTGCTAAACTGTCCCCCAATGGTGTAGTTCTCAATGAAAAAACCACAATTATCCCAGTGTCTGCTGCAGCTGAGCAACAAACTCCTCTGAGCTCTGCACTGATAAATCATCACATCCCATTCTCCCCTGCAATGAGGCTTAAAATGCATTTCCTTTGCAATGAGATTCCTATGATTTCAACCAGAGCCATCATAAAGAAATAGAAGTAGAGAAAAAATTCTGCAACTGTGACTTGAGACTCTGCATAAGCCATTGTGATGACTGATACACCACTGTCAGAGCTCTGCAGCCAGCTGGTGCCTTTTTCCTTTTACTTCTCCTTGCTTTAAAGAAATGCATTTGATCAGCCTTGACATTCTATTTTAAAAAAAGCTGCTATCAACTGACCATCAGAATCATTCTGTTACAAAAGAGTACTAAAACTGTATGATAGCAATGAAAGATACCTAAAATATTCCTCTGAAATGTCAAGCATTTCTCTTCATGCTGGGTGTTTATGTACCTTGACATTATCAGTTCTTCTGAAAATGGAGAAATACATCAGAAGCTATCTTGTGTGATTCCAAAAAGGCAAGGTGCATATTATTTTTTCCTTGCCTCTCAAAAGAAAGTAGTTTCTTTTCTGTAACATCCAGTGATGCAAACTGGTACAATACAGAGCCTCAGTTTGGAAACCCTACATCTTAAAATAAAAATACCTGCAAGAACATTTCAGATCTAAGATACTCAATTATAATGTGTATTTAATTTCTTTTCAAAGCAAACTTCCATGCTGTGTCACTTCACTTGTTCTACTGAAATTCTCCATCTATACAAAGATAATAAAATACTGACCTAAATAAGAGTCTTATTAATTTATCAATAGCAATGTTTAACACCTTCTTAGGAAACAAACAGCTTTTTGCTGGCAAATGTGCACCATTTGTCAACCAATCCAATATGGACATTACAGCAGTGAAACACTTTTGGGGTTCTTAAATCTACTGCACTGTAAATAAAGTTTCACCATATCCAATTTCACCAAATGTTCCTATTCTTGAACATTCACTGAACTAAACTGAGGGAGAAACATAATGAAGAGATCATAATTTGGTTGTATTTGTAGTGGCAATTATTATCCAGTACCAAAGCACTAACATCAGATATCTTCTGGGAATGAAAGGAAGAACTCAAAGGCTCCCTGTGCATTCAAGTTTAGAAATTATTTTTGCAATCAAAATGACATTTAATGGCTGTCTGCTTCATGATTTAAACTTCAGAGGAGAAAGGGAAAGTAAAGACATGTAAGCTGCAGCTGAATTTGATATGAGCACAGAAGTTACATTAGAGCAAACTTACAAATTCATGTTTTGATACATCAATGCTGTGGCTGCTCAGGATTGATATTCATGGTCCTGTATATCTCTTTGAGAAACAGCAAGGCAGTGTCTTCAGATCCCCTATGAAGAATGAAATAAATTAAATAAAAAGAAAAAAAGGGAAGGAAAAAGGGAAGAAAGAAAAAGTTAGTTCAGTATGGTCCATCTTCTAATTCTCCTAAGTCACATTCCACTTTTTAGTCTGCACAACCTCTAGTATTTATTTTCCATGAACCTGGCCTTACCTCTACCAACTTCCTTCAAGCTATAATTCTACACAAGTTTTGAATTAGTTCTGCTATCAACCCTAGCCTATGCATTTACCTTTTTTCTAGTGCATTTCCTCCTCCTATCCTCCCTAACTTCTATGCTGCAACTCTAAATCCCCTCCTCTATCTACTTCTTTGTTGTTACTTCCTTGTCTTAATCTCCTCAAATAAAGTATCACTTTTTATCCTGGATATATTCCACGCTTCATTCTACACATTTTGTCCCACTCCATTAATTAGGCCAGTTCTAGCAGCAATATTCTAATTCTTCTCTAACTGGCAGGCCCTGAATTGTAAACAGACTACGTTACACATCCATATTCTTCATCTCTTCCTTACCACTAAAATGTCAGATCACTCTGAAATAATTTAAAGATTAATATCATTCAAGTGCCATGTTTCCAAGTGGCTGTTTTCCCTCCTCTTTCAGGCTATTTTAATTTCAAGTTAACATGAATAGACCTAATTTTCTTCTTCATCTATAAAATGCTATTTAAACACAGATAAACAATACCAACATAAAAAATAACAATGTTAAACAGGCAAATTTTAACAAAGTTCCAGAGCTGCAGGAGTTGTTAGATGAGGGCAGCTTCCTGTGCTTTTTAAAATAAATGATATAGGGAGCCAGTAAAGGAGATTTAGATGTTCAGAACTGTGATCCTCCAAATGTGAGGAACATAATTTGCATAACACCAGTACAGAATTAAACATGCAAGCTAAGAGAATACATGTATTTTCCACAATTCAACACAGACATTTCTTGATGGTCTCTGCATTAAATGAGCAGCAAACAAGCAAGCAGAATGTTCAACACAGAAGCTCCAATCTCTCCAACACTCAGAGCATTTCATTTAAAGCTTTTCCCACCATTCCTTAGGAAAAAAAATTGCTCTATTTGGGTCTAATCACTCTGCTTATCTTTCTTACTCGAATGACAAACACAGCCACGGGTACCAAGTTTTTAAAATCCTGGCAGTGATCGGCTGCCACCCTGTGGAGAGAATTCCGGTCCCTTCAGCCCTGCCTATGGAACAGCACTGCCACCAGCGGGTCACCGAGGGACAGCCCAGGGCTCACACCGGGGGACAGCCCAGGGCTCACAGCAGCCCGGTAACCCCTCCTCTGGCTGAGCTCCCACCGGGAAGTGATGATGGCTCTAATGAGACCCTTCAGGTAACGCTTTCAGAGCTGTATTTGAACCTCTGGAAAAAATGCCTGCTGCTAAAATTACCTACTGGAAATCAAAACCTTCAGGAAGAACGTAGAGCACTCAATGTCCAGCACCTGCTGAACTCAAAATGAGAGACCAGTCACTCCTCCCTCACCAACACCACTTTGCACAGTTCACAGCTGACACCCAAGGTTGGCTGTTACATACCGAGGTGTGTTGTTAAATATAGTTCACACATCCTTTGCTCTGCCAGAAGAAGCAATAAAGTTTTACCACTTATCGTAGTCTAATAAAAGTCCTTTGTGAACAGTTTTATTTGAAAAGCTACACTTGTGAAAATGCTTCCAGAGTTCTCCTTGTTTTCAAAATGACAGTAGCTAAAAATGTGTGTTTGGAGTGTCAAAGGTCGAGAGAAGAGTGTGCAATGTCTTTATTGCAAACAGATTTGTTCACTGGGTGCTAACACAGAATTTTACTTTGAAATAGCATTATCAAATAGTGACATCCAAGCACAACACCCTGAGCCTGACACTCCTAGAGAGTCACATACACTGTGTACCTTAAGCAGTATTTCTGGAATTTCCCCTTACCAGTAGCACAGGTGACTCTGCAAAGCAAACAGGTACTCATTGAAGCTTTCTATTGGTTTCTCTTGTAGAACATAATCAATGCGACGCCCTCCATTTAGCATCCCAACCTTCACTGAAACATCTTCATCTTTTGGAGGGTCTGGACTTTCAGTGATCTTCTCAGCTAAAATCAAAGAGTTTCACATTTAAACTATTTCCAAGCACACCTACTTGACTATAATTAAGAAATATTACTCATTTTTCCTGCTGTAATTTCCAAGTGTTTGTGATAAGACAATAATAACCTGAACTGCCCAGCACGATTCAGAAAGGTTACTGAACTATAGGCTTACTTCTTTCCTAACAGTTTAAACAGTTTTCTTAAGAAGTAACTGCTGAGTGATCTCTCCCTGAACTCACTCCAACCCATAAAGCTTTCATTGTAATTTCTCTCCCACACCCAGCTGAGGAGGAGAGTGACAGAGCAGCTTTGGTGGGAACCTGGCATTTAGCAGAGACCTCCTTAACAGGGTCAGGAAAATCAATTGCAAACAGTCACTGGGATACTCAAATGCCAACTTATTTAAGATAAGTTACAGAAAAACCAATAATGTGTCCATGTACCTTCCACCACCTGCTTTTCTTCCTCCTCTTTAATTTGGTTAGCCACTTTCTCCAGCTCTGCCTGCAGCTGGGTTGAAGATGTATGAGCACGTGCAAATTCATTCAGGGTCTGCCACGCACTCTTCAAGGAGCTGATAAAGCCCTGCTTCAGATCAGATCCCATGCGAGACAGAGAGTCTTTCAGCTCTGAGAAAGAAAAAAAACACACAAAAAATTTAATTCAGAAGGATTTAAAATTACCAACTAAAACCAGAATGATGAAGTTCTGTTCAATAAACATCCCAATTACCAGGGGAAACAGGCCTGCTGTACCATAATGTGTGTTTCTTGCTTCTCTATTCCATTTGAAAAGGTTAGGTGAAGTGCAATTAATACACAATTGACTTCTTACTGAATGGGTCAATGAATCCACCTACATCCAAGTCAAAACAGTAAGAAGCAACAGACCGTATTTTTCTCCTTTACTATACACACTTGGAGAGTTGTAACCTGAAACAAGTATCTTGTGTAGTCTAGCAAAGCAAACTCACTCTAATGGACAATTCCAAAGGACAGATGCTGCAGAATCTCTCCAAGTGCCTGAAGAAAGGCTTCCAGGAGGGCTCTGTGAACTTGCACAACAGCAAAACTGACTTTCCTTATTAGATATTAGATATAGAAGCAAAATTTAAGTAGAGCACCTTGGTCTGATGTGCACCCATGAGCAACAAAATCAGGCCCTGCCCTCCAATGGCTACAGAACCTCCTTTTCCCTCAGGGTTTCCAGCACTGAACAGACTCTGGTTAAACACATCATGGTGCTCATTAGAGACACCAATAAATTTAGTTTCTGTTTCACAGCTTCTTAGAAATGAAGGTGATCAAGCAATGTACAGCAATTTTTAATGGAGCTTTGGTAATGAGAAGGTTAAATCTGGAGGAAATATCATTACTACTTTTGAATGAAACTGTGAATGCCCAGCTTATGGGGCTAGGTGGAATCACCTCTGAAGTTTAGGAAAAATATGGAGTCAGATATCCAGGGATAGTCATTAGACTCTTAAAATCTTACAATATTCAAATGCATCACATAAGTAAATAATGAATGGCATCCATATGAAATAAATTCTCTTTTTACCCAGATGAAGTCTTTTTCTGCCTTTATGATGTGGAATGAGAACTGGTTTTAAATCCACGTCTTCAATGATCATTGGTTCTAACCTGTACGCTACTGGATCAAGCTGTTAAGAGACAACACACTGACATTTAGTTATCTTTAAAATTATTCTAAATCCCTATTTATGGCTTATAGACAACCATTTTTGAATTCTGCACTATTTGAATTTACAGAAATTCAGTTCATGACATATTAAGCAGGTTCGTGAACTATTCTGGTCTTGCTCTACAGAAGGAGATTCTAATGAGGAAAAAACAGCAAGACTTCCTTGCACTCAATCTCTACCAACATTGAATTGTTAAACAAAATGAGACAGAGAAGGACAAACACTGCATGTAAAAAATACAAATATTCCATAAAAATCTACAAGAGTGGCCTCAAATTAATGAAAAAAACCCCAAACAACTCCCCCCAAAAAAGCTTCCTAAACTCTGAAAAGAAACAAGGCAAATATGATCAAAACAACCCATGCCTGGGAAATGCACATAGGGGAACAAGAGGTGTAATGCTCAGAAGGTAAAACTTAGTATTCTGCCTTTTTTGTCATCTACATCAATAAAACCAAATCTCAAAAGCTGTTACTGTTACTCACTGGGTGATAGATATTGAAGAACCCCTTGCAGGTAGGGAGCCTGTAGTTTTCATCAATCTTCTCCACACCCCTCACAGTAAGGAATACACCAATAGGGGAACCAAGAGCAAAGAAAATATCTGGTTCAAAGTCCAGTGCACTGTAAACCACAGAAACCTACCAGACAAAATCAGAGACATCATCTCTCAGAACTGTCAGCTTCAAAAGAAGTAGCAAAAGGTCATCAACATTAAAAAAAACATAGTGAAAAGAGAGGATTGATCAAATCCTTTAAATTGTTCAAATCATTTAGATCTATGTAGTCTCACCTGGCCAGTTCCAACTTCAAAATACTCATAGTCAATGTTCACAGAAGACACAGATGCACCAACTGGGAGCTTCCTCTTTGAGTGCATCTGACCAGACTCTGAAGGTGAGACAGAAGAAACTCCCTCTTTTGTTTTCTGGGTGTCTTCTTGAGTCTGGAGTGTGGCAGCCAGCACTGCTTTCTTTTCTGCTACTGCCTTCTTCTGTTCCTTTTGAGAAAATTTTAAAGTTAGGGAGAAAAAAAATTTAATTTCACACCTGTCAAAATTCCTTTAATATATTCAGGATGTTAACAAGAGTGTTCAAGGATAGAAGCTACTCCACAGCAAGGAAGTCAGTTACATTTGCTTAACTACTTTTAATGTCAATCCTGAAATATGTATTTACCTGCTTAGCGGCTCTGTCTTTTACAAAATTAGCTATTTTCTTTCTTGGTCCAAGAGGTATCCCCATCTCCTTCAGGTCATCAACTGTACACATGAGCTAAAGAAACAAACACCAAACACACACACCAAAATATATTTTTCTAGTAGAAAAAGTACTTACAACTTTGCTAGTAAAATGAATAATTTCTTACTGGCAATGACTTATGAATTTGTTAAGTCAATTTACAAAGCTACAGAAAATACCAAAATTTAAAAAGATATGACACAAAATGCCTTAACATAACTGGGAGGATGCACCACACCAAGAAAAAACAAGAACTGCAGAACATTCAGTCTTCAAGTCATGCATTGATTATCTTATCTTTGCAACTGCTCTCATGGCCACAAAACTGAGAGGAAAAACAAAATAACAACAAGAAAACCCAAACATAAACATCCTTTCCCTGGGCAGCCCCTACAAGTCAAGTGAACATTTTTGTACCAGAGACTCCATGTCGATCCTCTCCTTTTCAAAGGTGCTGGCGTACTCTGACAAACTGAGCATTTCCAGAGTCTTCTGCAGAGTAGGAACATCTTCCTCTGCTTCAGGCTCACAAAGGTCATCAGCAGAAGTAGCAATGGAGGAGCCCAAGGAACTGGTATCTTCAGCCATCTCAACAAAACAGCACAGAAATACAATCACATCCTCTAACAGTGCAAAACCAGTAAGCAGCAAGCAAAATCAAGTTTTAACTACTTTCTCTTAAAAACATTATCAAGCAAGCTCTGTAAATATATATCCATTCTTAGTGAAGCAGGATACAGATTTTCCACTAAAATAGGCCTGCAAAATAAGTATTTAAAAATTAATAGGAGAGACAAAACACTCAAAAATGTTTCTTTTTATTCCTCAAACAACTGGTCACCATTTCTAGTCTAAACATAGATTCTTTTCCTTTTATACACCTCACCCATCACTTAGACACTGTTAGACCAAGTTACACGTTCACAAGGGTCAAAGCTGATGTTCACCATCAAATCTCATTTACTGGCCTACTTGGAACTTAAGAGAGACCTAATTAATTTGTCCTGAGAAATTGCAGTATTTACAAAACAGCACTTTTCATTAACATGTTTAAATGTACTATCAAAACCCACAAACTTGGTTCAGCTAATAAATTCTGAAAAATTAAGAAAAAAATGACTGAAAATATCAGATCTTTTGGCCTGGAAAGACCAGCATGCAAATTACCTGTTTATCATGAACAGCCATGTCCTTCACACTCCCATTAACACCAGAGAATGGTCCAGAATTTACTGATGAAGCCAAGTCCTTCTGGTTAGACAATATGTCAAATAGAATTAGGGAACCTGCAAACAGGACTTAGAGTTGATTTGGGAAAAATATCATGTTTTCCTGTCCCTAAATCTTGAGCAAGACTTAGATGCAATAGTAATGTCACGGTACAGTTTGATCAAAAGAGATGGCTGAATTAAAATACCCATATATTAACTTGATTATAATCATTCTCAGCTAAAAGCAACCCCTTTTCTTCCCTGTTCATGCTTTATGTAATTGCCATGGCTAAACTATTTTTCCTTAAACACCTGAGACTGCTTGATGAACTGAAGGAAAAGTTCCAGTCCAAACCAATACATCAATATGCTGCTCTAACACTTAATCTATCTTCCAAAAAATGATTGTACTTTTACTAAGTGGGGGTTCTGAGACACAAACATCACCCACCTAACAAGACACCAGATAACCTGTGAACTTTTAAACACAGATTAGACACTAAGTTTTCATGAAGGGAAGTACTAACTTTCTCTCAAAGCCTGATAAACTCAGCTGTTGAAAGGAGTTTGTCAGCTATTTTCTGAAAGACAGCCATGCCCTAACAGCTAATTTGAGTTTTATGCATAACAAAGGGGCCATTTTCCTTTAAGGAGGAACTGATCTGGGATAAAAGCAGCATTCTTCAATCACCTAAGCTGTGCCCAGCCACAGAGACTCCCCCTTTGAAGTCGGGGTTGCGGCTCATGAAGAGGGCATACAGGCGGTTCATTTCCATGCCCACTTTATCCACGATGGTCTGGCAGTAGGTGGGGCTGTTGTAGAACAGGATGTCGAGCAGCGTTTCGTTGGTGAAGTGCCTCAGGCGACCAATGCTCGGCAAAGTGATTTTCTTTATGTTCCTGGTAACACAGAATCGTTAAAACCATGAAAGGCTTGAAAGAAACACCCGCGAGAACTTTGTTAGCTTTTGAAATTAATGCAATGTAAATGCCACAGAAAGGGTCTCTAAAGAGAGTTTAAAAACCCATTCGGCCTTCTGGCCTCGTTGCATATTCACACATTAATGCTACCTGCTGATTGTAATATTTGAAAAAGATACAGCTCCTTTTTTTTTCTCTCCAGGCTGAAGGAATGCCTGAAATAACCTCCTCTCCATTCCAACACTGCTCTCATAAAGCACCAGGGAAGTTTGGTGAGCAGATTGAGTGGAAGAGAAAAAGGAACTTGCATATAAAATTAGAATCACAGAATGGTAATACTCTCTTTTTGAAGAAAAAGCTTGGCATCACCATCTGCCTGCCTGGAGTCAAAACAGCTGCACTGGAATTGCTATAGACTTGAGACTGCCTGGTTTGATTAACAGAATAAGGATGCCTCCTCATGCAGTGCACAAATGCAAATAAAACACCAAGGCTGGAGGAAAGCAGTGTGATTTGACTGAGCTAGAACAGTCTGGAGAACATCAGCATCACTTTAAGTGGCACAGGTTGCCACCCTCACAATTTTTACTTCCCCAGCTTTGAGCAAGGGAAACAGCTTGAAATGTGAAGTCACAGCAAAGGGGTAGGCACAGAGAAGGGATTTTAAAACAGATTTTTAAATGCTGTAACACTCCCACCCAAATAGAGATACTTTGCTTCAAAAAAAGAATCCCTTAGCTCAAGTGCCTTATCATAATTCAGGCACTCCTCTGGGACTGGACAGAGGGCTCAATGCCTTCCTCAGAAGTAACTGCCAGGGTCAAACTCAATCAGACTGCAGGAAAGTAAAGAATAGAAAACTCTCCACTCTAAATTGTGCACACCCGGCACTGGACAAAACACCTCCAGGCTCACCACCTCATCCTTGTGATCACAATCTCTACACACCCACTCATCATCAACAACCATGCATTGGCCACTCTCATGCAAATCCAGTACTGAACAGTTGTGTACATGAAAATAAACAAGAGAAATATTCCTCATGCCTTTGCAGCTTTCCAAATACTCCTCATCAAAATGTTAACTTAAAAAAATCTGCAGTTCTCTAATCCAGTCATACATTTACTCATGTAGCCTGCAGAGCATGTGAACTGCTCTTTTTCTCCACTTTCCATAACCCATTAAAAAGCAGCTTTTAAGATGTTTTCAACATTAAACAATGCCCTCACCTGTCTACACCTGTTGCATCTCCATGCAGAGAACTGTGCCAGTGAACTGGAAGGAATTCCACCCTGCTCACTTTACGTTCCTCCAAACCCTTCTTAAAGTGAGTCTGCAACAACTTCAGGGAAACAGTCCTAAAATCATCAACTGTGAAGAAAAAGAAGAATGAAAATCTGATAGCTGCAGTACAAGTAACACATAAATAGTCCCTCCTTCCCCTTTATTTCACAGATAGTCAGAACACAAATGATGGAAACTGAAAACTGGAAAAATCTTTTCAAGTATTACTATTCTAACAATACGAAAGTACACATTCTTGTTAGAGTGGATTTTTTAGCAAGCTTCTATTTATCTCACAGTGACTGCCTGTTCACTCCATAACCAGACAGGGCTTTCTTAATTTATTCAGTTGTACCAGAGTGTATTTAAAAAAAAAAAAAAAAAAAAACCAAAACAAACCCACAAAACAACACTACACACACAAACCAAACAGATCCACTCACACCACAAAAAGAAAAAAAAAGCCCAATCAACCAAAAAAACCCCTCACTACACATCCTAAAACCCAAATCACCCTGCAAGTGTGATGTTGTAATAACAGTAATAACAGCTAAAGCTTCAACTTTGACAGAACACAGATTCTGCCTTTGGAAAATAATCATGAAAAAATTGAACTTCTTAAAATTAGAGACTTTTCTTTAAAAAAAATATAAATATGTGTTTATCTGAATATGAGCTAGAGAGAGCCACATTTAAACAGCAAGAATACAACTGCTCATTACACAAGCCCAAACTTACCACATTCAACAATGCTTCTAAACCTCAAGTCACATACAGGACCTATGCCATGAACCATAAATACCAGATGGTCAATTTGGGACATTTCTCCTGTAGAAAAGAAAAAAAAGTAAAACATTCAGAGTACCAATATGTACAGCAGGAGTGAAGTTCAGAGTCTAGGAAGTGTAATATACACTTGTTTTATAAAGCCTATTACATAACATGGTTCAGGACATAACAGAGCCCACAGGACTTGTTTGATTAAAACACCCCAAAACCAGAGAACCTCATCAAGCAGCTGAGACAAAGGAATAACTTTAATCTTTAGATTCCAGGCACAAACAACACACAGCC
Organism: Leptocoma aspasia; assembly: GCA_013399835.1. Classification (NCBI taxonomy): domain Eukaryota; kingdom Metazoa; phylum Chordata; class Aves; order Passeriformes; family Nectariniidae; genus Leptocoma; species Leptocoma aspasia. The sequence goes on from VXAX01006427.1 coordinate 112,407, forward strand.
ACTCCACCCACTATTGTCCAGCTTCTGCACAGATCCAAACTGACTGCTGCCAGTGCAGACCCAAGTACAGCAGGAATCTCATCACCTACCATCAGGAATCTCATCATGGTCATCATCAATTCCACGTTTCACTACCCTTGGCCTTGCCTGCCCATCTTGAGTGGTGCCCCATTCATCTGATGTGGCAGAAGGCTGGAACTGAACTATGACCTGCAACAAATACAGTGTCCAATTCCAGCCACAGAAAACCCTCATGACTCATACTGTTAGTCTGAAAGCACTGCATAGTTGAACGTATCTTTTTATTGCTTTACCTTGCATCTGAAAATCAAATGTTTTCTTCCACAAAATCCTCATTATTGTGAAAAGCAAACTGATGACTCAAAATAACCACTAGGTGAAGAAGCTGGGCCTGCTCAGTGATTCTGAACCATTTTAACTCCTTAGCCAAGCATTATTCAAGCTCCTCCTTCCTAGTCTCCAGTATCCACTCTTCCTTAGCAGATTATTGCTAATGTGAGGAAATGGAATGCTACCTGATTTACAATAACAGTATCACGAGGGGAAAATGGAAGAAAATAAGTGCAGTGTTTTTCAGGGAAGGACAACAACACCTGAAGTAGTCCAGAAGCCCTAAAAAGTGAGGAATTCAGTAGTACAGTTGTTTATAGGATTTACAGTCTGAACTTGTACTTATGACACCAATTGGTTTAAATATTCCTTCTCTAGATTTTTACTGGACAGAATTCCCTAACCAGGATTATTAAACACTTTAAGTAGGAGCAACCATGAACCTTTCTGGCCATTGGATAGTTCTGTGTATTAATTACTGCATCTGTGATAAGTGAACAGTTAACAGCATTGATCAATAAGGCTGAAGTCCATGTTTTAATCACATGAGACCATTCAGAGAGTATTTAGAATAACTTTAAAGCCTGTCTTGCTATACTTTTTTATGGCCTGAAAATAAGCAGAAACCTTCTCAGGCCTTAAAGAAACTATTTGCCTTACAGCTAGATTGATGCTCTTCTCCACATGAAAGCTTTGTTTTAATTTCATTTGGTACAGGCTGAGGTTAAACTAATTCAAATGGCTTACCATTTGCTGCCAGTTATGCTTAATAGCCCAAATATTTACTATGCAAACCCTTACTCTCTTTAGGTTTCAGAAAGCACTGTCTTTTAACCACATGACAGCACACTGAAGCCAGCACAAGTTCAGTGTTCTGTAAACTTGATCATCTTTTAATGCACACACACCTAGAACAACCATCTGGTTTCATGCAAGATTAAGACTGCACTCAATTTATGCTTCCATCCATTTGCTCGCTCCCCCTTAATGAACCCTGTGAGACACAATTGCCAAAATCTATTACCTTGGGATTATGCATAACAATTGTCTCCCCATTTGGAAATTCAAGTCGCCGATGCCATTGATTTGTAGTTACAGCCCTTTTATATTCTGCCTGAAACAGTAAACAAGTTACACAAAATCAGCATGGCAACCTTCTCAGTATTTTGCAGCCTCGTGTAATGCTACAGTTAAAATTTACATAACTTTCTTTATATAAAAATGTAACATGTAAAGCTACATAAGCAGATTTTAGGTCACAGCAGCACAGGACTGATGCAGGAGCAATGTGCCCTTCTAGACACTCCTCTTTCCAGGATTTGCTTATGCTCCAGAAAGTGCACTCTGAAAATCATCTTCATGAAACAGAAAGAACTGTTTCTAAGGTGATTAATACAATGAACTATCAAGGCTTCTGTGACTTACTAACCTCCAACTTGTCACTGAAGTCCTCAGTGTAAGGGATGAAGCGGCTGTCCTTGTCTCCCTTGTAGAACCACAGGCAGCGCCTCACTTCCGAGGGCTCCTCGTCCCAGTACACGGCTTTGCGCAGGCGCTCGTACAGGAACACGTCGTAGCGCCCGCCGTCCGTGCTCAGCACCACGCTCTCGGGGTCGGGCTGGACTGGGACACACACAGCCACACGTGGTCACCCCACTAACACACCTCTGCTCTGCCCCTGCCCAGCACCCCACTAACACACCTCTGCTCTGCCCCTGCCCAGCACCCCACTAACACATCTCTGCTCTGCCCAGCACCCCACTAACACACCTCTGCTGTCTCTGCTCAGCACCCCACTAACACACCTCTGCTCTCTCAGCCCAGCCCCACACTCTCAGGGTCAGGGAGGACTGGGACACACAGCCACATGTGTTACCACACTAACACATCTCTGCTCTCTCAGCCCAGCCCCAGCCACTCCTGTGGTCAATAGCAGGCCATTAGGACTGACAGTCACACATGGCAGAGAAGCTTTGTAACACTGTGATGCTTCTAGAATGCTTCTATATGCTCTGTACACAACAAAAAGCTTGGGAAAACTCCCAAATACGAATATTTATCCCAGAACTGGCAGTTTAACAAAAAGGCAACCCAAGGCACAAATAGTGAGTCCTATATGAAAATCTGATACCTATTTGGGATGGTACAACTCAACACTGACAGCCTCAAGCAGTGATGATGTCAGTGAAATAAACTGAGTGGCACAAAACACATCTCCAAAACATTACTTACTACTGCCACACACATGAGTGGCATTACCCCAATATTTTTCTTTAGTCCTTCTGTTCACCTCTGGATAAGACAGGACTTACCAGAATTATAGACCTCCTCTAGTTTTGCAGAATCCAGAATGCTGAATGGCATCCATATTTGCTTGTCCTCCACCTCCTTACAGTAGAACCAGTGGGGCTGAACTGGCTCATATTGGTTCTGCAGCAGCACAGGAGGGGCTGGCACCAGGGGCCCTGCAGGCCTGGCAGGCTGGAGCTGGGACTGGGATGGTGGAAACTGAAAAGAGATGGGCTCAGCACCTCAGTCTCACTGGGTTTTTACAGAACTCTTCTATATTTTGCTATAGGGAATACTCTGAACCTTTATTTCTAACATGTTTTCCTCCCCAAGAACATTACCTTCCATTCTAAAAATACTGTCCACTTTATTGTGTGTTTGAGAATTTGCACCTTATCAAACTGAGAAAGAATGTGAATTCCATTACCACAAACACTGTTAAAATCTGCCACAGTTTAGCATCATGATTACCTAAAATCAGTGAGATTTCAAATATTCTCTTCAATTTTCAAAACTTGAGCTGAACTTGTTTCTTACAACCACAAAATTTGACATGAAAATAAAAACATATTCTTCTCATTGTTCATTTACACATAATTACGCTTTTGCATAAAGACTCCCAATTTTAACAAGTGGCCACTTCAGCAATAGCTCTCTTCCTGCAAAGTGGCCAGAACAAGCAGATTTCAAACTCAAATGTAGCATCAGTGGCACAAGAAAAGTAACTGATTTTGAAAGGATCTACAGCCTATCTACAAGCTGATTTCATACAAATGGTACAAAAATCCCAGTCATTACAACTAATAGCAACTGATGTCAGCAGTAGCAACTGCCTTGGTTGATGATACATTTAAAGGGGAAAACAAAGGGCACCAAAATATTGTACAATATATAAAATCTAACACACAGAAGTTCTGAAATTATACAACTAAAACTTCAGACTGTTTAGGTTCTACTGCCTTTGCTATGTTTTGTCATTACATAACCTTCACATTCTTTATTCATGATAACAGAAATATACCAATAGCTCAGGCAAAAATAAAAACAGTTTTTGCTGTTTTCAAGGCAAACGTGCCAGGTTTTATTAACCCATTGGCATTACTTTAATAATACTTTTGTGCAGGTAGAAAAGAATGAAGATTATTGACTTATATCACACAAAATCCTCAACCAATTTGTTTCAAAGAGTTTGCTGACAGTGTGACTTAGCTTCAAAAAATTCTGGCTTCACCAACAAAACCAGTTTAAAAGGAGATTTTAACCCATATCTTTGAAATGGCTGAATGACCTGATTTAAAGCTGAGGCACAAAAAATGCAGCTGAAGCACAGCTGAAACTCAGCAAACTCAGAAACCCACAGAAAAGAACAACAGAACTTCACAACCTGGCTTTGTTTCTGATGCCCAGAGGCTCACAGGGCCACAGCCTCAGGGTACACTCACTTCAAAGATCAGGAAGTTTTCCTGGAACAACAGTTACAAGCTACTTCTAGTGAAAAGCTTTTGCTGTTATAAACGGTTCAAGACTTCTTCTGAGGTTTTTTGCTGAGAAGAAAAATCTTCAAAAGATAAAATGCACAGTTGAAAGAGGAAAGTGACTTGTTTTGCTGTGAGAAGGAGTCACGTACCTGTGTCAGTGGCCCCGGGGGTGTCTGGTACATCTGCACGGGTGGCACAGGGGACGCTGTGGCAGGGGGGTGGCTCTGCTGCAGCTGGGGTGGGGTGAGGTAGGGGTTGGCCCTGCTGCTCAGGGTGGTGTGCCTGTAGGGGTTGTAGCCCTGCTGCTGTGGGGTCCCCAGGGGCAGGGCAGTGCTGGCAGGTGGGGGACAGCTCTGCTGAGGGGGCTGGTACGGTGCCATTCCCACCTGGGACGTGGGTGGGGAACTGTAAGACTGGGATTTGGGAATATGTGGTGAAAAGGTGTTTTGCCCATCCTGGGACCCAGACACGAGTGGAAGTGAAGTGGGAGGTCTGGAGAAGGCTGGTGCTCCCACAGGTGTTGAAACAGTTGTTAAGGGTGGCTGCCCAATACTTCCAAAGGGATCACTGCTGCTGGGAACTTGAGAGAAGTAGCTGAAAGTCTGTGGTGGGTTGGGGCTGGCTGATGTCTGACCCAAGAAGCTGTCCTCTTCCCCAACGTCTGCAGAATCATCTGCAAAAACAAAAGGATCACCAGAGATCTTGTGAGAACTACAAATCACTGTATGGGGTCAAAACGGTCTGTAACACCATCAGCTGTGGCCAAAACTGTTGGCCCCCATAAAGCTTACACATCCTTGATTCAGCACACCATAAAATGAAACAAAAGATACCAAGTCTTCAAGAACATTTAAAATGGACCATGAAAATCACTCAGTGTACACAGAAAAAGCAACAAATATTAAATAAGAAACCCAAATATAACTGGAATTGGGACCTTCACAGGGCAATTTGGCAGGCACTAAAATCCCTTCCAACTTCACTTATCCCTCAAATGCAAGAACAACCTTGGTTCATATCCTTTCACCATGAAAACAGCTACTGAGCATAGGACTTTATGCTCCAATTTTTAGGATAGAGCTTAAAAACATTCCTAAATAGGCCAAACTTACAGGTTAAACCATCCATTCTTGCCTGCTCCTTCAGCAGAGCCCTTTCAAGGTTTCTCATCTGACTAGCAAGGTGGCCATAACTCATGATCCCAAGACACTTAATGAGCAGGACTTAGTCCAGCTCTCTCTAAAAACCCCACTCTAGACTTGCATAAAAGCCACATCTCTAATGCAGAGAAATCAGTCCCCATTCTGCATAATTGCAGGAGAGGATTTAAAAAGATGCAAGGCCGTGAATGCCCTTTTGCATGGAGAAAATAAATAAAAGAGGTCCTGATCAATCAGTTTTCTACTCCAACAACAAATGCCTTTATCCACAGCCAACACAACTGTAATAGGGAGCACCAAGGGAGTACAGGGGAATCCACGGAGATGTCTCCCTAGGAAGCTGCTGTTCTAATTAATTAATCATAAAAGAGGCAGCTGCCAAGATTAAAATGAACTATTTTAACCATCTTTTGTTTAGTCTGTGCAGACAGTGTCAATTTGAGGCATTACTTGCGTTTATCAATTCCTCTTGCCTTCACTTACAGCACTTGATCCCACTTGGAGGGATCCAAAGCCAAAATCTGTGTGTGTGAGCCACTGTGTGCAGAATGCTGAAACCACTTAGACCCAAAGACCACCCTGAAGTCAGGCCTGGGGATCATCTCCCAGCTGCAAGCTATTTAATACTAAATAAAGGGTCTCAGCTTCTAAACAGTAAAATCCACCTTCCTTTCACATTTCATGACCAGTGTGGGACAGAGAGAAGCACACTGCAAACCACACTGTCAACTCTCAGCTTTCCCAAACTGGCAGCAGAGCAGGCCCTTCACCTCACCGTGTCAGGCCACCATAAACATGCAGCACTGTGCCCAAGAGTTCTCAGGGCCTTTAGCAAATGAACGTTCACAAAACACCTACTACTCTCCAGTTTCAAATAGATTTTGGAGATTTAGCCTAAGTGCAGCTTTCCTTGCAAAATGAAGGTGACAAAAGTTCTGCCTAAAAAAAAAAAAACCACTATGGGTATATATGTACACATATGCAGTTTTCCAACACAAAACGTTACTGTTTATCTTGACTTTTTCTAATTTTGCTAAAACCATGTAGTGAAAGCAAACACATCATACAAATGTAAAAAAATGAGTGTGCAGCTTTGTGTGTTCTCCCCATGCACAGAACAGTCTTTCTTCACCTGTGACTGTCAACCTCCTGTACATCCCTCCCCACACCAGGCAGAATTTTGTCATTTACAGACTGTCACCAGACAGCCACAAGTGCCATCAGTCCATGTCCTCACTGGGAACACTCCTCCCATCCTACAGTAAATATATTGGTTACATCACCTACACCTGAGCCAGAGAATGCATCTTATTGTCAAACTGCATAGCTCAAACCACTAACTATTCCTGGAGAGAGATAAACAAATCAATGTCTGCACACAGCTCCCTAATGTTGGCTGTCAGGCCTCAAATAAATCCCTGGATTGATTCTTATTAAATTTTACACAATTTAATGTTTATTTGCATGCAAGAAAAACTATGAGGATTGCACAAAGGAATTAGCAAATGTATCAACTACCTAGATACCTCAAGTAAGTAGGAGTAATATTTTAATGCTTTTATCCCTCCTATCCCAAAAATGTAGTTGATCTAAAAAACTATTCCAAAGCCATACTTGGCAAACATTTTACTAAATCTGTAGAGAAGTACTGCACTGATTTCCAGCTATATTAATCCTTATTTTAGCTACGATACAAGAGTGTTGAAATGAAGTCTTGAAGACTCAGCACGGAACAGTTTGGCTTAAAAGGGATCTTCAAAGGTCATTAATCCAATCCCAACATGTACAATCCAGTAAAATTTGAAACATCTGGTTTCTAGATGCATTTCTAATGTTTCCAGCTTTCATCTCTGACTGAACACATTCCCAGAAAAATCCATTCTTTTATCTGAAACTGCCTGGGCGTCAGATTTTAAGTTTCACGCGCATGAATTGGGAACACCATTAAACCTTTAGGAAAAAAGGATATTAGAACCAGGATTAAATTAGCAAGGATACTTAAGGTAGCTACTTAACGTGCTATTTTCGAACCGGGAAAATAGGAGATAACATGAGAGAGGGGCTTAAAAAACGCGAAAACCTTAAGTACACACTGAATGGCAGCACTAACGCGTCGGTGAGCTGGAAGCGCGATGATCAACGCTAAAAACCACGCACATAAGCACTAAGTAGGGGGAAGTAGAAGAAATGAAGTGCCGGAAAGCGGAAAATGTAATCCCAAGCAGTGTCTCTCCTGAGGCACCACCAGGGACACCCGGCTCGGGGAGCCCCGGCGCCGGCTCGAGCCCACACGTACCGGGCCCGCAGCCCGCCCTGGAACCCCGGTTCGGCTCTGGGGGCTCCGCCGGCCCCACCGGCCCTTCCCGGCGGTGGCGGGACCCGGCGGGACGCCGCACATCCCCTGCGCTCCCGGCTGCCCTCCCTCCCTCCCTCCCTCCCTGTCTCGCTCTCTCCGTACCGGCGGGCAGCAGCGCGGGGCCGGGCGGTGCGGCCGGCGCTTGGCTGACGGGGATGAAGGGCACGTTGAAGCTGAACTCGGTGGCGGAGGAGGAGAAGAGNGGTGAGGCGGGCCCGCGTCCCCGGGCGGCAGCGGGAGCGCCCCAGGGCGCCCGGAACCGGACGGCGCTTTCCCTTGCGGGGTGGTGGCGGGGGAGCGGCGGGGCCGGCTCTCTATCTTATGTATCTGTTTTATATTTTGTGTGTCTTGTATACAGTGTGTGTTTCGTATATCTCGTGTATCTCTGGGTTCCGGCTGCACCGCGTGCTGTCTGCCCGCGCTGCCGAGCGGTGCTGATGTTACCTGTGCTATCAGCCGCCGCTGTTTCCGTGCTGGGCTTGATCTTAACTAAAAGAAAACCGAAATAAGAATTTCCGCAGCCGACACAGCGTGGAAAGCGGTGCCTCGGCTCCTGGCCTTCCCCACTGGGGTGTTGCGGAGCTTTTCCTCGCTTCCAAGAATGGCTCTGTGCTTCTCGATTGGCCTGAAAGGGTTTGAAATGGGAAGTCAGTGAATTGCAAGGGGAATAAATTAGTCTAAGACTCACTTCCCTAAGATAGAAGTGAAAGTTGGGTTTGTTTGATATGTGGGAGAATGCTGGGTAAAAGTCTCTTATGTGGTGCTAATGGACACATCAATGTTGGTTTTTGTAGCCCAAAATGCTCCAAACTCTGACTGGGAGAAGAAGGTAACCGAACACTTCAAGGAGAAATTAAAAGAAAATAATGCTACTAACTGGGTAAGACTGTTTTGTTCTTTTCGTGTTACACTTTTTCTTAAGCTTCGTTTTTTTTTATGTTTTATTGCAGTGGCTTGCTTTTGATAAGTCCTGCCTTTTCATGATAAGTTGCAGGTGAATTTCAGTCCCAGGCTTTGGGGTGTGGAATTTACACCTCGGCTGCTTCAACCTGAGGGCAGAGCCAGGATGTGAGATGCCAGCCCATCCATCCCCTTGCCTTCAGCACCCTCCTTCCCCCAGGCCATCACTGCTGGGTGCTGCCACTCTGTAGCACAGTCAGTAGATGGCAGGAGCTGACAAATATCGTCATTTTTGGGGAAGTGTGAGTCCTCACTGCACCACGAGCTGCTGCTTATAAACCTCTCAGGAGCTTTTATCATGATGCTGCAAACTTGTGTGGGTTGAATAAATAGTTGCCTGGACCTTCAGGTTTTAAGGAAAAAGTGCTTTTCCTACTAAAACTGTGCATTATTGGGCTGGGTCAGGCCAGGTTTGTGCAGTTTAGCAGGGAAGATATGCTTTAGGTTTTAAAACTAAAATATGCACAATTGAGTTCAAAAGTTGATAGTTTTCTAAAAGGTTGTAGCAGAAATGACATAATGGGACTGATAAGGGGATTAAAAACTTTTGTATTAAATCTGTTCTACCTATGACTAAAAACAGGTGAAAATTATTTGTTTGCTTTCTCTGTCAGTGAAAGTATTCTGTACTTAGTATTAAATGGTTGCCTAAATCAAAGCATAAATGGCAAAATTGAGTAAGATTTACATCATCAGAAGGAATTGAAATCATATTTTCTTACTCAAACCATGAGTGAATATACTTTTGTTAAAATGCCACTGCCTATAGGGCAATTTTTGGTTTTTGTTGCATTTTAATGTTGGATGTGGGCTTTTTCAACAAAGATTTTCTCTTCAAATTTAGAAGATTTAAAGAGACTTGCAATATTCATATTGCAAGTCTCATTCTTTGAAGTTACACCACGTGCTTTGGCATTGATTTTTTTTCCTCCTATTTTCCCATTGTCATGTAAAACTGTGTGAAAAAGACTTCCCCTATGTGGACTTGGAAATTAACATACAGGTTTTCCAGAACCTTTTGTTATAAGAAATTCTGCATGCAAATTGCTCTAGTACTGCTGGTACATAACACATGGTGGAAGTGTTCTTAAGTAGAAATAAGTGATAAATTCTGTTTAATCCTGCAGCTGCAATAATTCTAAATTTAAAAGTTGGTTTCAAGTGTTGTACAGTTTTCATACAGTTCCTGTGACCTATAACCACTTCTTTTATAGTCCAGTATTGGGACTGGTGGTTTTGGGACTGGAAGAATTTGGGAACTGTTAAGTGCCTGATAGTTGTAACAGTTATCTGTAACAGCCATTGCAGGAAGGTGTTGGGATAGATACACTTTGTTACTGCTTAGATTAGGATGGGAGGTGTACTCAGAAAATATTAGGTGTACTCTATATATATATATATATATATGTATTTATATATATATAGGGGTTTGAGGAGGAGGATATACTGGATGGTCAAAGAATTAAGGTTTCATGCTGGTTTTGGCTCACTTCAGAGCACTGCTCAGTATATACCAGTTGTGTAGAACAATCTCTTCTTTCACAGGTTCCATCACTGAATGATGTTCCTGTACATTACCTGAAACCCAACAGCTTAGTGAAATTTCGCTGCATGATTCAAGATATGTTTGATCCTGAGTTTTACATGGGAGTGTATGAAACAGTTGACCCAAACACAAATGCACGTGTAAGTGAAATAGTGATTTACTATTTTAGCAAATGTTTGTCATTTTATTCATTCTGGTCCTTGTATTTCTCTAGTCTGTGAGTTAAACCTGTGGAGTCTGGCCACTGATAGTAACTGTGTTCAGCTCCAGTGGCATCAGTAAAACATAACCTGTTAGATTTCTGTTGAGGAATAAAAAATGTTAAAATGATGAAAGCTTTGGCAGGATCCCTGTGAGGGACTTTGGACTGCAGTGATTTTGGTGTGATTCATGTTCAGGATGCTGTCAGAAACAGAATGATTGCATTGCCTTTTCCCTCTTGACAGGTTTTGCATTTTGGTAAATACAGAGATGTGGCAGAATGTGGGGTAAGTTATACAAATTATATGAGCTTAGAGAAGAAATATTGGATAGAAAGTTGCAGTTTTATAAGTGTGACAGAGCTTCTTTGGTACTTGGCAAAGGATTCCTGAAGATAGTGCTCTAAATGCAAAGTTAATCTTTGGTTTGGAAAGCAGAGCATTCATAACTGCTCACTGGCATTCTAATTTCAGCAGGCTTCCAGCTGTTTCTGTTGTATTTAAAATGTGTTTTGGTTGAGTGGAGGGGGAAGTGCCCATGACCTTGAAACTGTCTGCTATGGAAAACAGTTACTTTTGGTAGTGCAGTGCAATTTGAATCAAAACATTACATATTCACTTTTTCCTGAGTTATGTAGTCTTCCATGTTAATTGTAACTTCTGGCTGAGTTACTGATTCTGTGGGGTTAATTAAACAAAGAAAACAAACTGTAATCAGATTTTTAACAAAATTTCTCTTGGGATTCCAGCCCCAGCAGGAAATTGATTTGAACTCCTCACAAACAGTCACCTCGGAGAGACAGACTTTCTACTGTGTTCCAGTGCCTGGTGAATCAGCATGGGTGAAAGAAATATCTTTTTTTGACTGAGCCAGGTTTTGTTATATAATCAGTGGTCACCAACTAATTAATTAGATTTAAGGAGATACATATATTTAATTTTTTTTTAATGAATCTGGAGAGGTGATAGGTGTAGAAAGAGAAAAAAAGGAAGTTGTTGATGTGTAATATGCACAAAGAGGATGCAAATGAATTTAGAAGCATTTGTTTTGATTTAGTAGACATTTTTGCTTGGGAGAGTCTTGAAAATTTCTGTTAATTTCTGTTGCAAATGCTTAGGAAAAGAGAAACTTCAATTGAGCCATTGGCGTTTTCTACAGCACTGTTACACAGTGAGAGTCTCCTATAAAACACCTGTAGCTGAGCATGCTAAGATTAGGATTTTGTTAAAAAAAAACCCAAACGACTAAAGCTTGGTGTGGCTGAGTTGTCCCTGCTCAGTCTGTCCTTCCTTAACACCATCCCACGCCTATGTCAGTGCCAGCCAGGCCCGAGTGAGCCCTTCCACCTCCTACACCCCCAGCCGCCACAAGAGGAGCTATGAGGAGGACGAGGACATGGATCTGCACCCCTCCAAACAGAAGGAGCAACACATGGGTAAGAGTTGCTGTTGCTGAATAGTTGTTCTGATATCTTTCCAGGGTTTGGCAAAAGTTGGTCGCTAAAAACTGAAATATTTGCAGCTGTTTTAATTACTAATGTTGTTGCAGCCTTTGTGGTTTGGAGGCTTTGTTGAAGTCAGTGGTTTGATTTGAAGGAGTGTGGGAGAGCCTGTGGGGTTATATGTGTGTTGTATGACTTGCTGACAATCTACAGAAATGTTGAATATTTATGAACTCAGAATTTTTATGCATATTCTGACCTGGTTTTGTGCAGAAAAATACTACCTTTGCAGTCCTATGGACTGTAGGAAAAACAATCATTCCCCTGATTTAAACACTGCATTTTGAAAATCAGATTTCTGGCCATGTTTGGGTTTCTGAGACACATAGATCTTTGCCAGTACTCTCTCTCTCACACTTAACTTGATTACATAAAATATGCACTTGTGAGACTTCTCATATTAGGAGTATATTCTGTCAATTATATTGCATTATTAAAATTCTTGTCTCAGATGTCTTGTTAAATTAGTTTTATTCTGTGTTGCTCACTGGAGAAAGTTGTTCAGCTCTGCATTTCTGTTTAAAAAGCCTGCAAATCCTGTGTTTTGCAGGCAGTGGAGGTGATATCCATGGATGTGTGGAGCCAAAGAGACTGGAAACAGAAGCTTCTGCAGGTCATCATGTCATTTCTCCCAACTGCTCCCCTCCACTTGACCTAAATTTTCCCTTGCCAGGAGAGAAGGGACCAGCATGTCTTGTAAAGGTGAGAGATGGAGAGGTGATGAGCAGGGTGTGCTCCCAGCGAGGCAGACAGCATCAGCCTTGCAGTGCTTTGTAGGCACACAAATGTGTCTCAAGTAACCAGAATTTTGTTTCTAGAGATAATTACATTCTTTCTTTTCACTAACACAGTGTTTCTCTTCTTGAGTGCTGCATTTGAATTGCTGGAATCCTTCAGCAGCATTTATTAGAGCTTGTACCTTCTCACCCCACTTAGTTTAAAAAAAAAAAAGATTCCAGTATTAGATGCTTGAGGGTGCAGCTGGTATTGACCCTGGTATTTTTTCTTTTAGGATATGTCCTCTATTTAAATAATTGAAAATCCTCCTCTAATTGAAAAACAGCTGTGAAAAACCAAGCTGAAAATCCAATAAACTACACATTTGTGTATTGAATTTGAAATAGTCCTTGGTTCACTGCTATGCTGTATTACTATGAAACTTAACACAAAATTTGTCGGCTGTTGCTGTATTGACTTCTCTCTTATTCAGCAAATCTTGATGAATCAGAGTAGAATACAATTGTTTACACTTGTGTGGCCAAGAATGCCAATAGAAAAAGCATGGAATCATAAAACTCCCTTTTCCAGTGTAAAATTTTATTTTCCATTTTATTTTCTGTTTGGGGCAGGTCTATGAGGGCTGGGAGAGCTTCAAAGTCAATGACGTGCTGGAGGTGTTTGGTGTTCTGTCTGTGGACCCAGTGCTGAGCATAGTGAACAGTGAAGAGAGGTAAGGTTGCCCTTAAATGCAGGTTTTTATTGCAGTGAGCAGACAGGGAAATGTGTAAATACATGATAATTATGTTTAAGAAGTGAATTTTGTTACTTAGAAATAGCTTGATGAGCAAAGTGTTACATCCAGCATCCTGTAAGCTGAAGTCCAGTGTGCTGTGGTACATCCATATCCTTGGATACCCAGTTCATCTTTCTTTAGGTTGTTGTACAGTCTGTAAAGCAGAAAATGCTTCTATAGCTAAATGTTTTGTACTTTTAATGTCTACTAAACTTTCAGTGAATAGTGAACAAAGCTTTCAAAGAAGCATTAAAATTATAAAATGTCCTTTTGAAGTAATTTCTAAGTCCATGAAGGTTGTTACCAGAAATGTGAACATTCTGAATAATATTTAAAAAAAAGTTTGCATGGAGAGTTATAGTGACCAAAATAGTAAGAAATGGGTTGATATTTCATTAAGGTATCTCATCTTGTTAATCCACTGATAGAAACTTCCCATTTCACCTGCTGTTCTGCAATTCCTTGCCTGACAAAATAAAAAATAATTTAGGATGCAAGAAGTCAACTTTCAAAATAAAACTCTTAACCAAAATCTAACATAAATACTGCTGCTATCTTGAACCATTGCACTCTGAACCATTTCTGTTGGTGAGTTTGTTTATCTGTCTGGCAAGTACAATACCCAGAGTGCAATGTGAATCCTTTATAGTGCCAACTTCTTAAAAATTACCTCAGCCTGGTCAGCTGCTTTTTGTTATCATCTGTGTGACAGCTAATGCCAGACTGACAGCTCAGTTGCTCTGTCACAGGTGCTTGTGGGTTTTTTCCTGTGTCCTTCTATAACAAGAAGACAAAATGGTGGCATTTAGCAACATTTTGAATGCAAACAAAAGAAATCTCTTTTAATGGAAAGAGTGGATAGTGTGTAGGTGAACTGCTGAAGTGGCTTTGAAGTTATAAAGCCTGACAGCTTTTAAAGCCAGTACAAGGAGATGAAATTTGTGCTAAACTTTACTGTCATCTGGTAAAGTCACTTCAGGGATTTTACTTTCTAAAAATAAAAATGAAAACCACCTGGAAGAAATTTTGTAAGACCTCTTCAGGGAGAGCAAAGCTTGTGTATCTGAACTGTTAAGAGGTAATACCTCCGAGTTCCAGCAGAGGTACATTAGGATTTATTTATTCACAGTTCTTTTTCTCAGCCAGTGATAGAGATGTGATGTGACTGTCTAGATCTTGTCAGGCTCCAGAACCTGGTGGGATATGAAAATCCCACATGTGCATACAGAGACAAGTGTAATAAATGACCTTATTTTTTTTAAATCTGCTGTTTAGACTTCATTCAGTACAGGCTGGACAGAACAGTGTGTAATATTTTATTTCAAGCTACAGCCTATTAAATGGTGCAGCAAATAATAAATGTGGGGTTTGGTTTTGAGGGTTTTTTGTTGGGTTGTTTGGTTTTTTCTTTAGAAAAATACAGTTTGATTATTTTCTGAAAATAATAGAATCCAGATATTTTGGGCCAAGCCTGCTTTGGTGTTAATATGTCATTGTGTAATTGTGATTGAGTATTTATAGTGTTTGTAAAGATCCTAAAGAAGGCAGTTTGAATGTGGGAGGAGTCACCAGGAGCTGGGATGTTGTTTGTTCCTCCGTTCATGGCCTGGTTCCAGCTGCTCTGGGTCAGAGGGAGGGAAATTCCCGAGGAATGTTTCTAAGTCCAGCTGTGCTGTGCCCTCTCCCCAGGGACAGCTCAGCCCTTGATCCTATGGAGTGCATGGACACGGCCGAGGAGCAGAGAGTGCACAGCCCCCCGGCCTCCTTAGTGCCCAGGATCCACGTGATTTTGGCACACAAGTTGCAACACATTAACCCCTTGCTGCCTGCCTGCCTTAACGAGGAGGAGAGTAAAACCTGTGAGTGTCAGAACTCTGGGCACTGTCCAGGACATGTGAAAAAATACTGCTTTGCTCAGAGGCAAATGCCTCAGCAGCAGGGTTTGAATTTAAATCTTGTTA
Source organism: Leptocoma aspasia (assembly GCA_013399835.1). Lineage (NCBI taxonomy): Eukaryota > Metazoa > Chordata > Aves > Passeriformes > Nectariniidae > Leptocoma > Leptocoma aspasia. Next base: position 127,723 of record VXAX01006427.1, read on the forward strand.
AATGGAAGAGCCATGCAATGCTGCACAGGATGCAGATGTTTATGTGATGTTTATATTTTTATTTGGCTGAAATAAATGTGATTTATGTGGAATTTGGTTTTGCATTCTACGTGCCCAAGGATTTTATCAAGTTGTTCAGCCATAAGATTTGATTTGTTTTCAAATGGAGTTGTGAAATTGCTGGAAAATTAGATTTCCAATTTAGTGTGATAGTGGAAATAAGAAACATACTGATAATATAGAGACTCAGAATACTGTGCACAAAATAAGGCAGTTCTGCTTTTAAGCAACTGTGCTGTTCCTTGTTGGACTGTTATTTTTTCATTGAATTATTGCATGCAGACCTCTGATTTATAACTTTCTTCCTTGACTGCCTTGTATTGCTTGTTCTGAGCAATATGTATGAGGTTTTTTTCTGCCTTTAATATAAAATGGAGCAGCTATGGATTTTAGAAATTTGGCTCTACACTTTATAGTCTGCTGCAAGTCCATTACACAATATCTGATTTTTTAAAAAAATCATTCCCAAGGAAGAATTGAGTGATTCAGGTTATCCAAAGCCAGTTGAAAAAAACCAATGAACATTTGTTTATTTTTCCTAGGCTGCTTTGGAATAAACATTTTTCTTCATCAAACTGTGACAGAAAATCAAATTTATATAGAGGGAAGATGGTGAGAAACAAGAGTATTTTCTGACTTTTCTCCTCTGCTCTTTTGCCAGTTGTTTCTAATTTCATGTCTGAGCTGTCACCAGTGAGAGCAGAGTTGCTGGGGTTCCTCACCCATGCCCTCTTGGGAGACAGTTTGGCTGCTGAATACCTGATACTGCATCTCATTTCTACAGTGTAAGTATTCACATGTGTGCTGAGAATTTATGTATTAATAATTTAAAAGAAATCTCCTTCTATGGGGTTCTTCACCAGTCTGCAAATAAATGGCAGAATTAGCTTAAATAATACTTATTTCAGTAGTACTTCATCCAGGTAGAGTTGTCCTGTCACAATACACACAAAGGCAGATTTCAGTGTCTGAAATAACAGTAAATACTGATAAAAGACCAGTTTTGTGGCAGTGTATCTTTTCAGTGCTGCTTTGAGAGCTGACAAAATCTCCAAGACACTTTTAAACAGAGGTATGAAAACATCTTTCTGCCTCTGGCTTCTTCTAATGAGTAGGACATGCCACTGACTTCCCAAAGACAGCATTTCCTGACTGCAGAAATTCTTGCTTAGGTACATTCTGGGAATTTGTTTAATTAAATGTAAACCTGTTTAGTGGTAAGTTCAAGTGACCTATTTAGCATGTGATAGAAATTTATTCTTATGTTGATTTAAACTATCTCTAGGTGAAAGAGAAGCATCCTTTGACTCATTAAAATCTTAAATGTGAAACTTCAGACATTATAGTTGTCAGGCCCAAATTTAATGTTAGTCATTTTAGTCTTCAAAATCAAAATGAGTTGTTTTCATTCTTTTTAGTGGGACTGTGAATGTTCCAGCACTTAGACTAGAATGTATTTTCTCTCTTAGCTGGTATCACAAAAAGGTTGAGAGTTGTCAAGAATGGGGAGAAGATACACAGTGAGAAGAGGGAGAGAAAAGCTGAGGGCAAGTAAAGGAGATGAACAAATGGGATAAGGAGGGAAGTTGAGATTGGGCAGCAGAAGGGAAAGGAATGAAGTGTGTTCACTGAGTAGCAGCAGAGTACAAGGAGAACAGAACGTCTGGAAGGCCATTGCAGGATGCCAAGCACTGTAAATTTCTGCTTTTGTGTGGTGCTGCAAAGCCTTGAGGAGCAGCTTCAGCCTGGCTCAGCTCCTCGGGCACTGCAGAAGGAAGGAAGAGGAGCTGCTTGATTTTGCTGTGTGTGTTCTGAAATCCTGCTGCCTGTCAGAGACACCACACAGTGCTCAAGCTGAATGACACCTGTGTTAGCCAGGTGTTTGCCTAACCTGTGCTGGTTTTGGTGCAGTTATGGCAGACGGGATGTGCTTCCCCTGGGAAAATTCACCGTCAACCTGAGCGGCTGTCCCCGGAGCGGCGCCTTCGCGGAGCACCTGTACCGCCTCATCCAGCAGCTGGTGCCAGCAGTAAGCATTGCCCTGGCCAGGGCTGGGGACCTGTGCTCACTGATTCAGCAGGAAGCATTGCCCTGGCCAGGGCTGGGGACCTGTGCTCACTGATTCAGCAGGAAGCATTGCCCTGGCCAGGGCTGGGGACCTGTGCTCACTGATTCAGCAGGAAGCATTGCCCTGGCCAGGGCTGGGGACCTGTGCTCACTGATTCAGCAGGAAGCATTGCCCTGGCCAGGGCTGGGGACCCGTGCTCACTGATTCAGCCTGTCCAGGCAGGCTGATGAATGCTCTCCTGCTCCCCATTTAGAGAGCAGATAATGATAGAGATGTGGCTGTGTGTTGAAGTCTGTGTACCTCATCATCTAGGATGAATAGGGAATGAAATCCTCTCCTCAGAAGTACTGAGCTGACAGGCAGATGCTGTGTGCTTTATTTGGTCTTTCTGGATTGGTGTGTTTAGACATGTGGGTCATTTAATTATGGTGTCATTAGGGTTTACTCAAGTTTGTGGATACTGCTCTGCAGAAAAGCCACAGTAATTCAATTTGGGGTCACACTAACAGTATTGCTGCAATAAATCATTTATTATTGAGCTCATCCTAGATGTGCAGAACAAGTGATAGGAATTCCTAACAGCAATATTTTCCTTTGGGAAATTTTTAAGTATACAGCATTTGGCTATTTGGGATGAAGTGTTGCAGTGACAAGTTTTGATGTGCTGTGCAGGTTCCCAGCCCAGCTCTAGCTGCAGGAAGCAGCATTCCCTGGGGAAGCTGGAGGACAGGGCAGGAGCTGATGGTTTGTTTCTCCTTGCAGTCCTACCACCTCCGGATGAGCATCGAGAGCATGAACCACTCGCGCTTCATCCCGCACAAGGACTACACGGCCAACCGCCTGGTCAGTGGGCTGCTGCAGCTGGCCAGCAGCACCTCCCTGGTCATAGATGAGACCCAGCTGGAGCAGGGACAGCTGGACACAGCAGGTACACAGCTTTTGGTGTCTAACCTCATTTGGGAGGTTAAAAGCTGCTGTGTTTTAAGACAGTGCTGATAATCGCGTCCCGCTGATAAGGGGTCTATTGCAAAACTGTTTGTGGTTTCTACATCCTATTTCATTGCTTTGAAGCAGCTTCCTGCAGCCTTCTCAGCCAACTTATGACAAATTGGGAGAACTCCTTATTACAAAAATAACTCTGATTCATTAGAGTGGCCTTTCAGTTTCCTGTGATAGTGCATGAAGTGAGAAAAGCATATGTTGATGCCTTATGCTCTATACTTTTACTGTATATCTGGAAACCATCCCTGAGAACACAGCTAAAAACTGGAGAAAAAAGATTGCTATTACTGTGTTAAAAATAGTGGGGATTCTATCTTACAAGCTGATGTAGCACTGTGTAGCATGCTTTCAGCAGAGCTTTAGAAATAAATTTAATTATAACTCACATAAAAGAGCTGAGTTGCATATTAAAAGCTCAGTACCTGAAGAACAGTACAGGTGTCCAGTGAGTCCTGGGGCTGTCCTGTGCAGGGCCAGCAGCTGGAGCCCACTGATCCTTGTAGGTCCCTTCCAACTCAGGAGATTCTATGAAACAACAACAGGAAATCACTGCAAGTAACTTAATTTTAAAATAAAAATGCTGTCTTAAGGAAGCTGCTTTGTTTTTTTTTTATTTACTGCTCTTTAAAGTTGCTAATTGAAATTATTCAATTGCTTTTGAGTTTTCAGTATTTTTTTGTTATTCAGCTTTAGTAAAGCTACAAAATTTTGCTCAAGAAAAGTTTTACAAGAAAATTTTGCTAAAGAAAATAGTAACAAGCTCTGCATTGTCTGTTTCCAAAAAAATAGTTAAAATATTATAACCTCCCATTTAGAGAGAACTTTTGCTGTGCTAGTTAAAGGCTTTCTAAAATGTTTTGTCTGTAATGTCTAAAAATCCTCAGCATTTAGTGAAAAAAATAATATTTTAGGTATTAAAAGTTGCAGATAAAAAAGGCTTGGTAATTTTATTTCATTTTTGCTGATGTGATAATTGTTTTCTACTGAATTTAGAGTAAAGAAGTAAAAATTTTTCATTTCTTACAGCAACATTTGGAACAAAATTTAATCCTAGAGAAGAGTGTCTTCAGATGTAGTAGCTGGTTTGGAACTCTTGGAAGCTACAGCTTAGAAATTTGAAATGTAAAAATGTCCCAGAAGTCAACCCTAATATTAAATTTGCCTTTATTTGCTAACTTTGCCTTTATTTACAATACACTAAATTATTACAAAGTATTTAAAAGCAAAATCATAACAGTAGTTTTGTCATTTGATGCAGTAACTGCTGAAGAGAAATTCAGTTTGTCAGGTACATGTTGGTATTTCAAAGAGAGAATTCCAAGAGTCAACCAGTTAATTTGTCAATTTTAACATTTTATATTTTAAAGAACTTAATTCCAGGTATGGCAAGCGAGTACTATGTAAAAATTTGGCAAAATTAAATTGGTAGTGTTTTTCTGCTTTTGAGGAGAGATTTCTTTTTTGGTTTTTCTCCCTAAACAGATACCTGGTTTTGTAGGGCCAATGACAACACGAGCTATAAACTCATGTACTAATGTACTAAGCCAGACAACGTTTAGGCCTGAAATCAAGAATTCTTAATTTTGATTGACATTAAGAAGTGGTTGTGTCTGTCTGGAGGACACCTCAAACACAAGAAGGAGCAGGATGATTGCAGGAATCCTTCTGCTGGCTGCCCCTTAAAGACAGATGGGAATCAAAAATCAGATGGGAATCAAAAATCAGGGCTGACATTTGTTTTGGTCCAGTGGTCAGGGAATTTGTTGTTGCTCTTGCAGGTGTCCATAATGTGACAGCCCTGGGCAACCTGATCACCTGGCAGAAGGTGGATTATGACTTCAATTACCACCGGATGGAATTCCCATGCAACATTAATGTTCTGATCACTTCCGAGGGCCGCTCGCTCCTGCCGGTATGGGATGGGCTTCCAGCTTCTGCTGGGGACCTGCAGCTGGCAGCTGCTGCTCTCAGCAGGCCCTGCCAGGGACAGATGGGGACAGGAAACGTGTCTTGTGACCAGGGAGGGTGTGACACTGGCAGTAGCTGCTGCCTTCTCCCTCGTGGCCGGAAGCCTGTTCATGGGGAAACAGAGATGGAGCTTCCCTCCTCCTTTCTGAACAGGGATGGTGAGGTGGTGAAGGACCCAGGGATGGGTAAAGCTGCACAGATGTGCCACTCTCAACCTCCCTCTGGCATGGTGGGTTCTGAGGTGATGGGCACAGATGTGGCATTGCCCCTGCAGTAGACTGAGCTTGCAGACATCTGCTCTTTGACATTCCAGCTTTGTCTGCTGAGCCTTGGCTCTCCTGCTTGAATCAGGAGCTGTTCAAAACGTAAGCTGAGGAATGTTTCAAGAATTGTCTTACCTTAATTCTGGGAAATAGTGACTTCTGCCTTAGAGAGTAAATTAGTCTTGGAATAGAAACTAGTGGGATGTGGAAAGAGATGAAATGTAATTTTCTCTTTCAGTCAGATTGCCAAGTCCAATTACAACCGCAGATAATTCCCCCAAACATGGAAGAGTACATGAGCAGCCTCCTCACTGCAGTGCTGCCCTCTGTGCTGAACAAATTCCGAATTTACCTGAGTTTATTGAGGCTGCTGGACTACAGTATATCTGATGAGGTGACCAAGGTATGGACACTTCCCTCGTACATTTTCAATGGTGTATTTGGATAGAAAGCACCTTAGTAGAGAATTAGTGTACTTGCCCTGTCAGTGATTCTCCTTTAAGCTTTACAAAACTCAAACAGAAGCTTTTTCACATCCTGACTGTGCCTTCAAGGGTCTGTAAAGTATATACTGAATTTATTACAGATAAGAAACAGTGCACGTAACCTGCTTTCTAACACTCATTTTGAAAATGGCTTCTTGTCAAAGATGAGAAATAGCCTGGTTTTGCTCAGGCTCACTTCTGGACAGCAATGAGTTGAAACGTTGAAATCTGAAGGTTTTTACAGTGTTCAGCTCCTCAAAAGCTTATCTCATCTGGAGCTGTGTTTTGCTCCATAATTCCACGCTGTGTTGTTCCAGGCAGTAGAAGAAGACTTTGTGGAAATGCGCAAGAACAACCCCGAGAGCGTCACGGCCGATGACCTGCACAAAATGCTGCTGGTGGCCAGGTGGGTGTGGTGCTCTTGTCACCTTTCAGGGCTTCCCAGCAAGCTGCAGCCTGAGCCAGCACTTGGTCTGCAGCTGAACTGAATTGTGCCAGACCAGCCAGACAGAATCTCCTCTGCCTTGTTCTTCTTAGGCAAAGTATTCCCTCCCTACTTTGTTTGGAGTTGGAGCCTTCCAACTGATACTGAAATATCAGTACTGAAAGACAGCTGGGTGTGAGCTGTGCTGGGTGTGAGCTGTGCTGGGGTAGCAGGAGCTGGGAGCTGTGCTGGGGTAGCAGGAGCTGCAGGAGCTGTGCTGGGGTAGCAGGAGCTGTTCCTGACTGGCTCTTTGTGCTCCCCAGGTTCCTGTCGCTCAGTGCGGGGCAGACGACGCTGTCGAGGGAGAGGTGGCTGAGAGCGAAGCAACTGGAGGCACTGCGCAAGGCCAGGCTGCAGCAGCAGCAATGTGTCAATGGCAATGAACTTTAACACCTGCTGGATGTCACCCTGAAAATGTCTCTAATCCTAGGTGGAACCCATACTAAGATTGGAATATTGTTTATACCAGTTTTTGTAGATAATTTATACCAAAAAGTTACGGATATTTACCCTTGCAGTCTGAACACGCTTAACTCTGTTCAGCCACCTAAACATATTTTATGGAATTTTTTTGACCCCATTTTGTAATTGAAAATTGGTAACATTGAGCAAATTGTTTGATATTAAACTTTAATACTGAGGTTGTGTAAACTTACTCCCTTTAATAATAACAGAATTTAAGCCAGAGCCCTTCATACATAGCAGTGGTAGACTTTGTTCTAGAGTACATTTGTGCTCTAATTTCTGCTTGGCTGAATTGTGAGGATCAGAGCTCTCAGTGCTGACCTCACTCTCTGCTGTTCTGTGAGCTGAGGCACATCACACTCAGAGCAGCAGCAGCATCATTGGGATGGTATCACAGTGTGGTACCAAGCAGTGATTTGATCTTACCCATGACCAGCTCAGGTATGAAATACATTTGCTTTGTGCTTAGAGCACATCATGACATCTCACATTTCTCCAATGAGCTTTATCCTGGTACAGCTTCTTAAAATACCCAACATTGACTGGACAATGGGCAACACTCCTGTGCTCACACAAAACATCTTTACTTTCTACCTTGGCAGTACTGCAGGGTGTTTATAAATGGTTTGGATAATGTCATTGCAGCATTAAGATGGTCTCTCCACCCCTGATTCCTGCTGTGCACCTTGAGCTGGTCCTCAGAGGATGTGCTGCCCCTAATGGACTTGCAGGACTCGTTTACCAAGGGTGGTTTAAAGAGTGAAATGCTGGGAGTAATCAGGGAGGCTGGGTGTGTGGAAACAGCCTGCAGGAACCTATGATGGAGCCACTTCCACATTTTGCTTTAATTAATCCTGTTCAGAACAAAACAAAAGGCTCCTGCCAAGTTTTCATTAAGCTCAGACCCCCTTTACTTAGTGCTTTCTGCTGATTGAAATCACAGGGACAGGAACCCCCCTTTTTATGGCATTTTTGTGTTCCAAACGAGGGGTTTTGCTGTAGAGCCAATATGGCTATTTTGTCTCTTCACACTGATAATGAGTAATTATGAGAAACATTTTTGTGTATCCTAAACTTGAGCCAAGTTTGGTGCTGTTTCAAATCACTTAAAGCTTATTTCTTTTTTTTTTTTTTTGAACACTAAAAATGAATATTCATGGTTTCATCTGACTTGTGCTGCATTACTGTGAAGTGAAGCAACTGAACAAATGAGGAAGGAAATTAAATTTCTTCAAAAGGCAGCTGGGCTGGAACGCAGGCTTGGGTTCTAAGATTGCCTCAGGGGATGGTTTTGTGCAACATTGTCATCTTCAATATTTCATAGCCAGGGATGGGACAGTTCCCAGGCTGGAAGGACATTGAACTGGAGAGGGACAGGGAGAGGACAAGGGGTGATGACTTCAAACTAGCAGAGGGTAGATTTAGATAAAATATGAAGAAATTCTTCCCTGTGAGGGTGGTGAGGCCCTGGCACAAGTTGCCAGGAAAAGCAGCACCATTCTAAGAGGATAAAGAACTGAAGTCATGGCTGTGTCTCTTGACTACCAGGGAATTGTCTGTAAGTTCAAAAGAAACCCCCAGAGCCCTGCAGTCCCACATCCCTTAACACCACATACCAAACCCATCTTTTGATTCCACTTTTTTTATTAAAATATCTCATGTATATTGCTCACATTAAAATACAGCAGTAGTCCAATTTTAAATATAGCCACAAGTATAGACACTCAAAAAAAAAAAAAACCCCAAACCCACATCACTTTAATAAATAAACCAGATTTGTTTATCAAAGTTTCAGGTGATAAATGATTTCAGACACGGTACAAGTCCTAAGACACAGAGCTACCCTAGCTCAGGACACAACGTTGTGGGGACACCACGTGCAGCCTATCTACAGTACAGGGACAAGGACAGGCACTGGGTCTGTCAGGGTGCTTACAGTCACAAACCACAGCACAGGAAGGGCCTGCTTCACAGCAGCTTCTGGACAACGTCCTAGACTGGAATGGCATGGCAAGGCATTCCTGGGAAGGAGTATTCCATAGATGTAATCCTTTGACACACAGAGAGAAGGGGATTTATTCAGTTCCCAGCACGAGCGGATGCTTCACCCTGCGAGGTGCAAAGCTGGAGCTGGTCACAAACTTGGTCTTGAATAGATGCTGACAGCTATGCTCTAATCCAACCCTGATCTTACAAAGCAGTGCACTGGCCTTCTGCTTTAGATGTTAGTTGGGATTTTGCACCATTTTTCACACTTAGAGAGAGCCCTAGCACAGAGGGACACAGTGCCTAATGGGCAGGTTATCTGGCTTGTCTTGCTTTAGAGAGACAAAAAATTAGAGCAAATTGGCAGAGTTTAGAATTAAAAAAAAAAAGGAATTGCTTCAACATGGGCAAGACAATTCAAAGACATTTGCTTCATTTCCCCTCACCTCAAAACAAGTGAGGAAAAAACCAATCTATGGAAGAAATTTGCACTGCAGGATTGTGGGTATTTCAGATGGGGTCTCTAAGCTTTATCTATAATGAAAGCGTCCCAGGATGTCTGGAAAGAAAAGGATAGCAAAGAAATCTTACTTTCTGGTTAACATACTTAAATTCAACAAAAACACATCAGTTCCCATTGTAGAGGCACAATTCATAGAGAGCTGCATCTAGAACTTCAATGAAAACAAGTAAAAATACTAGTCCAAAAATAAATAAAATGTAATTTACCGGTACTTTATTTTGCTGGTGTAGTGCAAGGTAAGTAAGGTCAGAGAAGTGCAGTATCATCTTTTGAGTATAAATACTTTCTACATAATTCAGAAGAGCTACAAAATTAGTCTCAAAAAAATAACTGTGCAACACATCTAAGATAGACAGCATGCTTATTGAATCCCAGTGTCTAAGCTACCTGTTTAAATATGGTTTATACAGGTTCTGTCTCACCTGCCTGAGGGAATTCTGAAGCTTGGTCAGAACCAAATTCATTTGCATCTCTCACTGCTTGTAAACAAATTAACCTGTTATCAATCCCAGTATCCAGTAGCAGTTCATGCCACAATAGTCCTGATGTCATTGTGTTATTTTATTAGAAGCCACTGCTAGAACACTTCACAAATGAGCAACTAGATCTGAATTATTCGTGTCTGGCATTGCGTAAACATTTCTCTCAGTTCTTTTTGTTTGATTTCATTTAAAGCTTCTGGCTCCGCAGGGCTCTTTTGGACCTTTGCCACAGCAAAATTAATCCCTTGAGTCAATCCTGCCTGGGTGATGTTGGCAACCTGGACCATGGAGCTGCGGATTTTAGCGAAGGGAGACACGGCCCTGCTGCCGCCGCCGTCGGCAGGGGAAGGAGTGGTGTGGAACTCGTGGTTCCCAGACACAGATCCCGGGCTTCTGTGGGATTTACTGGAGTCAGGCCCACCGACAGCCAAGAGCTGAGGATTTGGCTCAGAAGACTGAACATCCAGCTTCGATGGCCTGGAAGGAATGTCTGCAACAGCTTCAGTCTCAGGTTCTGCCTTCCCGGCGGCGCTCCTGCTGGTTTGGGCCGGTGTGTGATGGGGCTCCTGAGACGCAGCCTCGGGCTCCAGAGCATCATCGCAGCCCTTGCTCTGGGCATCCTGCACGAACCTCTGGCAGTACACATCCACGGGCTTAGCAAAGCCCGGCTCTGCGCTGGCAGCAGAGGGCGTGGCAGGGGCCTGGCCCTGGGCCGGCACGGCGATGCTGACACTCAGCTCCGTGCTGCTGAGGGACTGCGAGCGGCTGGCCAGGCGCGGGGCCGAGGCGATGATGCCGCAGCTGGGCAGCACGTAGTCCGTGGGGGCCATGTCCTCCAGGGAACCCGCCAGCTGCGCCTCCTCGTCCGACTTGGAATTGCTCAGGAAGTCATCGGAGTGGAAGGAGTCGTTGTCTGAGGCGTCTGTGTCGGACTCGCTAGCGGCTTTTGCATCTACCCCTGCGCTCTCCAGGGTTTCCAGGCTGCTGTCTGACTTCCAAAGATTCACTTTCAAATTTGGCTTCAAAAAATTGACTTTCACTTCAGGTTTGGCAAAGCTGCCCAGCTTCCGAAGGTTGCTGATGTTTACATTGGATTTGGTTTGTTTCACCTTTTGATTGAGGGAGGAGAACTTGCTCAGTAAATAATTCTTGCCTTGGGCCAGGGACCCTCTGTTCTGAGACCTAATGCCAATGATGTCTTCGTGAGGTTTGCTGCTCCTCCTGGAAGAGGAAAAAGATCTTTAATGTACAATCAAAGCACCAAGTATTCACTGTCTTCCAGTCTATTTCAATAACAGAGTTGGACATTTTAGTTCCTAAGTTACCCTTTCCTTACATAAAAAATAAATTTAATCCTTTTTTTACATAATAATATTGTACCCATATAAGCTAATCAAGCTCAAACCAACAAAAACAAAGGAAGGTTAATACATAACAGTAGCCAAACAAAAGGAACAGGCAGTTTCTGCAGGCCCTTTGTTTTTGATGAAAAAGGATTTGAATTCTCTATTCTTTTAACCCTGACTCTGTGTATGCTGTATTCAGTAGCCAGATTTAGCAAATATTCAGTCTGCAATACCTGTAAAAAAGAACAAGTTTTTTTGCAACACTTTCTGCTCAGCTGGGAGAAGCAGCTGAGTTGAGAGCAAAGGTGAGATACAGAAAGGTCACATCATTTACGTACTCACCTCTCCAGCTTCTTCTCAATAATGGGCACATCCATTCCCATTGCTTGCTTTGTGATTCTCAGCATTTCTGCAATGCACTGAAGAGTGTCTGAAATCCAAGCAGCAGCCTGTCAGACCCTTAAAAACACCCTTAAAAGCCCATATTCCACAATCTACAAAGAAACTGGTCTAATTTTAACGTAATTAAGTCTGTTTGGTTTTTATTGCTTTTTTTTTTCCTTTCACCCCACAGAGCAGTTGTGCCCTACCAATTGCCATTCTGATTTAAAGCCTACAAAACAAACCAAGAATAAAATCTCCTTCAGCCCTAAATACTCAGCATTAAGTGAATCACTGCCACATTTGGGGAAGGGAAAAAAGCAATTTTATTTATTTTAATCCTTGCTGACAAAACTCAGTGCTCCAGGTATGAAGTGATATTTTTTCCCTTGTTAGTGTTTGTTTAATCGAGTTAAACAACAAGCAAGAACATTTCCAGACATTGATTTCACTAAAGAAATCAATTTCTTTACCTCTTCAGGAGTTAATTTTAATTTCATTTTCTAAGTTTTTGGAGCAGTAAAGACCTGGACAGGAAAATTACTCTAGCTCTAGGGAGATGTTTTGCTTTAAAGCTGTATCTGAAACTTATTTTTCTTTCTATTAAAACAGTAACATCTGAGTGTTTTTTTTAAATTGCTTTCCCATTTCACACACCTGGATTTTATTGGAGTGATTTCTGAAGAAGGATAAATTTTAAGAGCAATGGAACAAGTGTTTTTTTAGATAAGCACTGATACACTGGATACACTTCCATGTATAAAACTTGTACATGGGGTACAAACCTTTTCCATCTTCTTCTGGGCTGCGAGCCACAGCCCTGAGGGTGTGAAAATATCCACTCATTTCTTTGTATTTGTAATGCAGCCTCATGCAGGAGAACTTGGGTTTGCCAAAGAGAGTAGGCTCAGGCCCTGAGAGGGAAACCAGGAGAAATCTTTAACCAAACCCTGAAGGAGATACTGCAGAGCCTGCACCTAAGGGTATGTAAGTGCTGACATGTAAGTGCTGACAGTCTTTTTCAGCCTAAAAGGCTTCATGTTTTCATCAGAGCAGGACAGACACTTTGGATGAAAGATTTTCACATTAACTAAACAATCAATAACTTATAAAAAGCAATTAGACTCTCTGTATGTCTATTACAATCCAGCCTGATTGTTTATTGCAGATCAGCCTTTCAAATAGAAGGAAAAAAAAAGGTTTTACACATTTTACATCCTGTGGGTTTTTTAGGGAATGCTCCTGCAAGGATTAAAGAGAAAGCTCATATTTTTATCAAGAGGACGTAATTGAAATTTCAAGATTTAGACCAAGTACTTCAACTCCTCAGTGCACTGCATAATCTGTAGCATTAAATGAGGTGTGGATGTAGATGTTTCACTCTGTTCTCTACCTCAGGGTACAAATCTCCACAATACACAAGTGAAGGAGACCTTTCCCCTGAACACTCAGAAATTGCACAGGCACAGTGAAAGTTACAGTCAGGAGATGATGAAATCACTGTGTGTTGTGTAATGAAGGATTAAACTCCATCAGGAGGCCACACACTCCTTTCACTCCAACTGGATCACCTTTTTCATGATTCAAGGACATCACATCTTAATGCTTCCAGCAGAAAATGCTGGATTTAACCTGCAGATGTTACATTCTATATAGCAAATAAGTTAAATCAGCACAACAAGGTGCTTTTGTAATAGCATGTTTGTTACCAGCCCTTGAGAAGGAAGTTTTACAAAGCTATGAAACAGATCTAAAGTACAACTCCAAGCCAGTTGCTGTGTTTGGATCAAAGGAAAAGAGCACTGAATGCAGAAATCCATGACTCATTACAGAAGCTGACAAAATTGTTACTGCCATTTGATAAATAATGAACTCTGTTTGGATGACTTTATGGTTCTTTTAGGAGTTTGAAAGAGGGAAAATTTTAGAACCCTTCCAGTGACCAAAGCTTCCATTTCCAGTAGCAGGAAGAGCCTGGCATCTGTTATCAGCCAGATATCAGCCACTTCTAGCTGGGCTGCCCAGGGTACATGCCACACTCCAAGGACTGCTGCTTCAATACATTGGTAGGATGCTTTGGTAAATGCTCAAGCCATTGTTAAGAGCATTCAAAAAGAACCACAGAGTGACTGTTTTCTTACCTATTTCTATTTTTTCCAGAGCTTCAAGACTTAACCTTTGGTACTGATTCACTTTGTCGATTTCATCATCGTAACTAGAAAAAAGAAACAGAATTTAATGCTCCCTACTAATCTGAAGGCAAAGCTACTAAAATAAACTACACATAGTAAGGGAAAGTGGTAACTTACTAGGCCACATAATAGGCAGAATTTGAAAGTAAAAGCAGCACATCCACATCTCTATGAGTGGCATCGATGAGACTGAAGGGAAGAAAAACAAACACAAGGTAGAAGGTTTTATTTGCAGAGCTGTAACCCATGCCCAGTGTGTTCTGGGGACACTCTTTAAGAGCTGAACACAAGTTACAAGAAGTTTCAACCATGGTGTGTTATCAAATGGATCCGTGTAAGCAACACTCTCTCAAACCTGAAGTTACCTAACAGCTCAAAGACGTCAGCAGAAGGTCCAAAAATAATTAGAAAGCCCACAAGCTATTCAAAATGCTACCAGAGAAATGGAAAAATACCTGAGACTCAGTGAGGGTGATGAGTCTGTGCCCTGAATAGCTGTCGTAACAACCTGCTCTGCTATTTTTAGATGCTGAAGTTTAACCTGCAGGAGATCTAACCACTGTTTATCTCTTGCAAGCTCCTGAACTCTGAACTTGATAAGGAGTGAAGTTCAGAGTTTATGCCCATTACTCTCCATGAACAGAAATCCAGACTATCCAACTGCTGACTCATTCCCCAAGGATTCAGTCTGATCAGTTAAGTTACACTTTCCCTGTAAAGCAATAAGGAACAACAGCTCCTCAAGCACTCCCTTTTAACCGCCCTTAGTTCTACAAGTTCTCTTCATGGTACCTGCCACATTTTGGCAATATTAACCAAATGCATCCATTTCCAGATGATGTCTCAAAGGTAATTCCAGCATGCACCATTTTTATGGCACTTTGGGAAAAGCACATGTTTAGAGGACTTTTCCCTTTACAAGTATTCAAACCCTTCAAGCACTCTTGTCCTACAGAACCATCCACTTGCCTTCTGTTCACACATCACCTATCAAAACCTTCTAACATCACTGGTAATTAACAGAGGTGTCAGAGCAGCAGCTGATCAATATTTACTTTGTCCAACAAACCTTGGATCACAGTCAATGAGTGCCCAGCCTCCATGGAATTTTTCATCATCTGGCAAGAGCAGTTTCATGTAGCTCTGCAGCAGCTGGCTGATCAGTTCCTGGTGGCTCCTCAGGTTCTCCTTGTGCAGGGCTTCGTGCTCCTTCTCTTTTGTAAATATGGAGTACAGGTCCTCTGTCACAGGGATACCCTGCATCAAATCTAAATAGACCCCAGAAAATATCAAGCAAGAAACAGTTAAAAGTGATGCATGGCAGGAGTTTGTAAATTCCTTCCAAATGCTGCATTTTAATGATGCTTTTGGCAGTCTTTCTGAAGAGAATGTTATCTGTAACTGAAAACTCAGAAGGTATAACCTTCCTTTCAGTGAAAAACAAGAGGTCCTCATGCTTTTAAGAGACACTTGCTACATAAATTTAATTTTGTCTCAAAAAAAAAAAAGATGCTACAAGGCATTTAACGCTAAAATGAAGCTGAGGCAAAGTCTCCAATGAGTCACACTGCATGCAATCCCTCTGAATTGAGTGTTGCTTAAATTCCAGAGTGAGTGAGAGTGTTCCTTGTAGTGTCTGGTACAGACATGTACCCGCTCACGGTGCTCTTAAGCAACCAGAAAAAAAAAATCAGTCAGAAAGATGAAACCAGCATGATTTAATAATCTTTTCTAAATACCACAGCTCAGCTGGGTTGAAATTGTGCTCTTACCTATGACTGCTTGCCTGTAAGCATCCCTGAAACGATTCAGGTAGTATCTGTTTGCAGAGTTCACTCCATCCTTCATCACCCCTGCCAGCTTCCTTTCACCAGTTCTTGTGAAGTCACCCTGTCACACACAACATTCAAATCAGGCACACGTCAAATTTGGGAGCAGCAGGCTCAGCTCAAAGCATTTGGCACTCAAACTCAGAACTGAGTACATGGCAACTCAGGAATTATCTTCAAGTAACTATTTCATATAGAAGTTGAAAATATTGATTTTTTTCAAAGAGCATCTTCTGGCATTGACTCTGCAGAGAATCCTGTTTTTGACAGACTTACAATTTCAGTAAGAAATCCCAATAGAAAACAAATCTGGACATATAAGCCAGCTAACATTGAAGCAGAACTTTCAATATATCAATCACTGTGATGCTTCAATACCTCCAAAAGAAAAAAATGCCTTTATTTTTTGCCCTTTGATGTAAAAGGAACACTACTGGAACAGTAGAGAACAATGAAGCTTACTGAAAAATGGTTTTCATCTCACTGCTTTTGCTACCAAAACAAGGCAAACATAACATACTGGGGGAAAGCAGCACATATCCTCACAACCTCAGAAACAAAAGAAAGTTGCTAGGCCACAGAAGGCTTAGAATTTGAATAAAAAGTTGTTTTGGTAGTTACACTTCATCAGAGGATTCTATTTTCAGAGACACTCTGAACACTGGCACATAACATTTCTAAAAGCCACATCAACTCCTGTGAAGAATATCTCAAGTGTGTTTCATTTTCAAATTAAAAGAAATACCACAATTAAAATTAATTAATTTAATCCATGAACCTCAACAGAGAGTGGAGAAATCTTCCAGCAGAAAGCCTGAAAATTTAGATCTATAAATTGAGGTCTGCACGTCAGATTTAAAGTTTAATATACTCAATGAAAAAAAGCATGTTAGGCTGGTTTTGCTATTTCTTTTAAATATTAGTGCAATCAACTAATCAAAGCTCAGTAGAGATATTTAAAGAGAGATTGAAGTGTTAAGCATTTCAACCATAATGATTTTTCTCATGCCAAATGCAAATACTACTAAAATTTGTTCCATCAGTTACACACAGCAAATACTTCAAATTCTATGACTTTTCAGAGCAGTGAAGTACAGAGCAAGGAGTTTCATGCTTGATCTTGGTAGACAGAGTACCTTCCAGCTAAGTAAGAAGAGTCTTTAGAAAATATAGCTAATTAATATCACCCTACTACCTACATAGCCAGATCTCCAGAACTTCAGAATATTTTTAAAGTATTGTAACTGCTTCGAAGTACTATAACCATGATAAAATACAAATGGATGTAATAATTAATATATCTCTCAAACTCTTATCTCTGCTGTGCTTTGTCCCCAGACATGAAGAGAACAGAATGCAGGTGAAGTGCAGGGAGCACTCAGCTCTCCTCCCACTCACACCAAGAGCAACACAAAACATTCTTCCATTGCAAAGCCCCATCTCTCCAGAACAAAACCACAAAGAGTACTTGGTGGTTGTTTTTTTTTTTTTTTGTGTTAGGGTTAGGGATGGGATTAAATGTGTGAGATGGCATTTTTTGGATTTAGATGTTTATTTGGTTTTATTTATATTATAGTTTTATAAACTCTGAGTTTTATAGTATTTTATTAATAAATTATAAAATGGAGATGTATTTTTATAAGGTTTTTTAAGGATAAATTGTTTAATTAAGAAATTATACTTAAATTATTTTTACTTTTAACTTAATTAATTACTTGTGGTTTGTAATGTGGACTTTTTTATTTAATTATATAACATTACTTTAACTTATGAAAGTGGTGAAGAAGAAGGATTAGTTACTGTTTTACAACTTTTATTTTGTTTTATATATATTACTATATTTTAAAACGCTAAACTTTTAAGTTTTTTTACTATGTGGTATTACATACTTTTATTTAAAGTATATATTTATAATTTTAGTTTTATTGATTAATTTTGGAAGTTTGTTTTTTTATTACACCTTTAGGTCGAACGCAGCGTTTCCTTGGCCGTTAGTGCCTTTCAGCACAGAAAATTTAAAATTCTCAGCATCCAGGGTTGCAACACTTGGTGAGCTTTAAAATATCTTTTAAAGTTGTAAATCCCCCAGGGTTTTGCAGTTTTCCTGGAGGTTCCTGGGGGCAGGTGAGGCTCCCCCCTTACCTTCAGGGCAGCCGTGCCCGCATACTGGCGGCTGATGGCATCGCCGTTGTTGGCCCACATGATCTGGTAGATCCTGTTGCATTTCACTGGCAGAGGCTGCTCTGGTGGCATCACACCCAGTTTTTTCAGCTGGAATTTGACATATGTGTTAATTCAGCACCCAGAGTAAAAGTCTCTCTCAGTGTCAGAGCTTGGTAAAGTAAACGGGAACACTTGGCAAGCGTTTAATTGTTAAGTTTTGTATGATGGGGGGAAGGAAGCCATTGTGCTGATTTGTCAGATTGCATTAATGAATTGGTGGTTTATTGCTCAACATTACATTACTGGAGGCAGCAGTAACATTAATTATGGATGTTAAGTCAATCATCAAAAAAATTAGCTGAAGGAAAACAAGTTACTGTAGAGTCTCAAGATACAGGAAATTTTTCAATAGAGAACCATCAAAAAACAGGCATCACAATTTTAAAATAAACAAGTTAATATGTCTTCTATTGCAAAGGCATTCATGACCACAAGGGTCTGAAAACAAAGAAAAATAACTTCTTGTGTTGGTTTATTATTAGTGCTTGCACATTTTGGACAGTTACTGTTTGTCACTGATCCTAGAGTAAGATAGTTCCTTCTTAGAACACCCAGTCCTTAGATAAGCCTTGGGTACAATCCCAACATCAGGCTTTGTACACACACTGGGTGGGTACAGCAGCACATACATAACTGCAATGCAGTCACTAAATGATAGGGATAACTTGGAATAAATCATAGGAAAACTTCCATTTACAACTGAAATGCTCAAGCACTCTTTGTAAGTTAGATGAAAATTAACACAAAGCTGCTCATTAACTTTGAAAGCTCTCTCAAGTTTCTAGATGAGAGAAAGCAGGTTCAGTGGTTCCAGGGAAGGGAAGTGTGAGGTACAAGTGACCCTCAGTCCTTCACTCCGTGCCATTGACCCTGCAATGCTCAGGGCATTTCTCAGTCATGAACTGATTCCCAAGTACTTCAGCTCCAGGATGAGAATGATGCAGCACATCACAAGCTCACACTTCAGCAATGGTTAGTGAAGCCTCTTCACAGCAATCTGTAACACTCTTGTTTTTGAAAGAATTGCCTTGGAACTCAAGAGTTACCCTGGATAGAAAAATCCTGTTCTAAAATAATGATTGTGAGATTGCTGATCCCGCCCCTTGTCCTCAGTACTCCCATGTCAGGAGCTCATAATAGCAGATCACAAAGAGGAACTGCCAGGTAAAACAGCCAGATCCAGTCACTTTTCACCCTCATGAAGGACCCACTTCATCCTTTCTCCTTCACTTCAACCATAATCAGGTTTGCTCATTTTGGGCTGTGACTGGGGCTTTGATGTTTCAGGTGCAGGACATTAAATCTGCATTAGGTCTGTAGCAGTACTGTGTCAGTGTAGTCTTCACAAGGGAACAGAGTCACCACTGAGCTTCTAGAAAGCAAGTGAGGGCCAGAGCAAAGAGGAAAACTAAAGCAAAGTGCTTGGAAATCCCTCCTCTGTACAGAGAGAACTATTCCACAGCACAACAGTCACAGCCATCAGGGCTATTTACATCATGAATTAATTATTCCTCTACACACAGAAGGGACAACTAATCTCCCTACTTGCTGCATCACAGTATTTCACTTCAAAGCACCTGAAACAGCATCCAACTTGTTAGATTTTAGTCCTTTAACATCATTTCAGTGAAGGACTTAGGGGAGAAAAGTATCTTGTTTCTAAACTCTGTATTCCTACATAACTTAAACTGAAATTGCTAGATCCAAACAAGACAATCCTCTCCAGTCAGTCCTTTCCTGAAGGAGGACAGAAGGAGGCATCACTGTTCTATAATGATTTCAAGTTTTGCATTTGTCTAGATTATTCCTCTCGGCTTCACAGCTCTTCGAGTATTTTGCAAAGACTTTTTCATAGAGGTCAGTTTAGTGTTTTTCCAACACACAAATTTCTTTGTGAACAACAATTAAGGTGTGAGGCACTCAGTCCTTGACAGAGCCCCTCAGTTTTACGTGCCTGCTGCTCCATGACCACTCTGGCAATAGCAGCCTGCACGACGTTGGTCCGATCCAGGCAGTCCATGCAGTTAACCCGGAAAATTCCCTCCTGCTTACAGATCACTCCAGCTTGGTCAACCCTTTCAACAGGAAGAGAACAAAAGCACACTGAGACACTGAAAATCCAGTGTAATTCATCAGCTTCTATAACCAGTAGAACATTTTACATATGGAGCACTATTTATGGTTGTACTCACACCCCAGCCACACCCCACACTGAATTAACTCCTCTTGTTCCAACTTATCCTCCTCTTTCACCTAGGCTGGATATCAGACATAAATCCTACTGAGGATATCAGACATAAATCCTACTGAGGCCACAAACTTGAGATGCAATCAGGTGCTGAATTCAACTCATGCATACACAATACAAGCTTTCAAGAGCCAAGGCATTTAATTTCAAGAACAGAGAAGCCAATGATAATGACAGCAATACAGAACAACAGACAGCAATTGATTGAGGCTGCAGCCACACTTGTTACCCAAATGTATGAACTTTAATCAGTTCAAACTAAAGGTCAAACATGTCTGCTTGCTGTCAACAGTAAGGCTGCCATTCTAGGGCTTGTGGTCAAATACAGAGTGTTTCACGTTACATGTGAGTGACCCTAAAAGTGTGAAATGCAGAAATGCAGCAAACCTCAGGCAGGAAACAGCACCTGAAATTTTCTGCTGTTACATGGGTAGAACACCAACACTTCAGAAGACAAAAACTCTGACAAACAAGCTGGACACCAAAAGAGAAATATAAAACATATTGGTTTGGAGAAAATTAAGGCCTCTGAATATCTACTCTTTGTTGGTGTTTTCCTCTACAAATGTTCTCTACTAGTCTAAAAACAGTTAAGTACCTACCAGCACCACTTCATGTCAAGAATAATATCATGAATGGCATCAGTCAATGTTTGAACATTTTCAAACTTCATGCCTCGGCTGAAACACAGAATTTCACAGACGTTAGTCTGAGCTAGAGCAGTGACTTTACTTAACAACTTTATCTTATTTGTAATGTTAACAAAGATGGTGTTTTGGCTAAATGAGAGAGACAAGCATTCCCTCCTGCAATGAGCTTTAAACAGGAGCCAATATTCAGAACTATTTTGCAGTACAGCTCAACATCCAAACCCAAGGCAAGAGGTTAAAAGATCATTAAATTCCCAAGACTTCACATTTTTCAACGCTGCTTCCATTAGGAAGAATAAATGTGCAGCTATTCAGGCATGTGCAACATTCTGTTCTCATTTTAGTCTCAAGGAAAGTAATTACTGTAGGTTTGGAACTGGGATGGTGAGTCCTGCTTTGCCAGTGATTGTACAGAGAAAACCACCTATAGACACATCAACTCCTCCTCCCCCTACCCCATCTGGTTATTTTTCAGGATTGTTCTCAATTCACTCCTGCTCACACTGCACAAACAGTCCTGGTCACTACAGCAGTTCATAGGAGAAAAGTGAATGAAGGAAAATGAAAATTCCTCTAAACAAAAGATTAATTATCAAATCAATCCAGGGTGCCAACAGCCCTACAGAACTCTCAAAGGCCAGAACTGTTCTGAGAGGGGTTTCCCTTCCCACCACCCCCTCTGACAATATCTACTAATGCCATACTCAGTCAGCCAGTAATGCTCTCCCAGGCCAGCTGCAATCCCTAGATTAAATTTGGAAGTGAAGATTAAACCAGTTTAGACCCCACAGAAATGCAGCCTGCTTGAGGGGAGCAGGGGAAATCCATGCCTGTGACAGATGACATGCCTGGGTGTGTGAGCACTGCTCTAGAGCACAGCAGCATCAGAGGGCAGTCATGAAAACAGCAACTACTCACACTGGATTAAGATAAAATCTGTGTATTTTATAGTGAAATAACAGCATCAGAACCCACCGTGTTTTTATACAAACAAGCAAGAGAAACAGAGAATTAAAAGCAAAATGCTACATAGCTAGAAAAAGCAGGTCAGGCACAGCTTTACATTCATGGCATGTTTAAGGAAGCTCTTAAAATGTGTGACAATTAAGCTTTGCCCAATAAGTAATTGCATATTTAACAGGTCAGGGACACAACATCACAAACAGCAGTGCTTGCTTACCCAAACTAAATTTTACAGTGCTTTAGTTTAAAAACTCTATTTTTGTTTAAAAGAACAGTGTTTCATGCAGAAGTAGAAATAATGAGTTTTCTCCTCATTTATACTTGCCTTTCAAGCCAATAAAAAAGATGCAAAGTGACATTTCTAAAAGGTTTCTTACCAGTGCTCATGGAAGTCAAATGAAACATAAGTCAGATTTGCATTGTTGTAGAGGAGAACTTGTTTAAGGTAAGCATCTCCAATAATCTTCTCTCTGCCTGTCTGATCCACCAAGTTAATAATAACCTGTTGAAAAGTTTAATTATTTAACACTCATCATCTGCTACACAATTTGCTTAGATTTACACCATGCAATAACAAATAGCTCAAGAGTTAAAGACTCATAGCAATCTTGCTGAAGTACAACCTTTGATAGGTTGTACCTAAGATGAAAAAGCTCCAACAGTTCCCTGTCCACACAAATTTTAATACAGAGAAGCTCTGAGTGCATGGGACAGGTACACAGAAATAGGGTTTACACATTGCCATAAGTTATTCCTGGGCTTTACTGGTTACTCACAAGGATATTTGAAAAACCTAAAGTCAAATTCTATTTATGTACCAACCTTCCAATTGTCAAGAAGCTTCTAAAAAAACCCACAACACATCACCAAGAAAAACAACCTAAAAACATTAACCTTCAGCCCCTGCATTTTCATGAGATTACTCTTCTGTCACGTAGCACTCACCTGCTTTTTGTAATTTTTCAGCTGTTCTTCAAAGTGTGCACGAAAACAGGGCACGGTTTCATTTTCACCTACAAGGCAGAGCAGTGTCAGACAGAAACAGCCTGTTCAGCACTAAGTCCTGTTTGATGTATTAAATCATGCCCAAATTTGTACTCTAAAAATACAAGATACCTTAGCTTAGCGATAATAACACATTGTACAAAATTACTTTTAAAGGTCTTTCATTAATTTCCTCAGCTTCAAGATTGCTGTTACAGTCTAGTGTACGGGAAGCATGTTCTTGAATTTTGCTGCATTTTGCTTTTTGTGCAGAGGAGATGGGACAAAAATTTAACTTTTAGTAAGCCTGCTTCATCCTTCTACATATGCACCACACCCACACAAACATGTCTTCCAAAACAGGAGTTCCAGGGGACCCTGATTTTTAGGTTTTTCACCCAAATACTTACTCTTGTCCAGCCGGGGCCGTGGGTTATATCTGTATCCAACTTGGCTCCAGAAAACAGGCACAGAGCCTCGTGTTTGGATATAGGAAAGGGTGTGATTATGGACATGGATCAGCTGCTCTGTCTCAACATAATTTGCCACATTTCCATTTTTATCAACACCTCTCCGCTTATACCGCATTCCTAGGGGGAATGAGAATGGTCAGGTCATATTAAAGAATTTGCCTTGAACATTAATAATTTATGATGCTGTTTTTGACAATGCTATTCCAAGGCAACAGTTCTAGCCCAAATCCATGATCAACAGTAGAAGTCACTCCTACCCTAGCTTATTCCTCAAATGTTATTTTGACTATATGGATAAAGTTTATTTAGTGACACACTGAGCAGCAGAATGTAAGCTGACAGGACAGGGCAGTTTAAAGTCACAAATACCTTTGGTCCATCTTAAAAGATACATTTCTTCCTGCTCTGTCATGTTTAGCACCAAATTTTACTTTAATGCTGAGTATTTTCCATTAACCTGAAGGCCACTTTTACTGACAGAGGCTCCACACTTCTCACAGAGATCCCACAAGCAGCCCAAGAGGATTTGCATGTTCCACAAAACAGAAGCCTTCCCTCCTTGTTTTAACTTGTGTAACTAATTCTGCACATTAAGAAGAGATAAAGCTCCTCTGACTACAGTTTTATGCCTACCCAGCTCTGAACTGCTCATTAAACAGAAATGTGTTTGCATATCCTTGACTCAAAGGAGAGTACATCATTATTTCAGACAGGATGCAGGTGGTAGCAAGGGACATGGAAGGAGTAAGAGTTGGAAAAATATTCAAGGTCATGGAAATTCAGTTCCAAGTCCTGAGGTAACACTGAACCAAATTTTCGAGCTGAACCTTGACAGCACAGAAGGGAAGAGGTTAAAAGCAGGGAAGGGAAAGGAATGTAAAATACCAATAATAGGGATCCCTATAGATAAATTGTCAGAGCAGCATTACAGCCTTTAATCAGACAGAGAGAAAATTCTACACTGTTTATGCTCTGGATTAGAAATCAGATGAGCCAAGTGATATTAATAGTAAGAAGGAATCAATAAGAAATGTTCCCTTTAGAATTCAGTTGCTGTATCTGTGTAACAATTTAGTATGAAAAAGGCAGACTGCAAAGTAGGTACTACTCTGAAACCCTCAAATATTTACTCAAGTTGTTCTGACAAACCATTTTCCTTGGAACTGAATTAAATGCATCCAAGTGAGCCGTGGTACAAAGGTACAGTCCCACAGCAGGGTAAGCTCAACAGGATTTTTTCTGGGTTTTTTTGACATGTTAAAAACCCAACTGTGTGAGAAAAGAGTTGGAGACATTGGAGAGCGTCTTCATAAATATCAGACTGAAAAGCCTGCAGTTGAACAGGATTTACTAAGCTGTAAAGTGATTCAATCTTTCTTTCTGAGATCCTAAGGACAGGGAACAATTTCTGATGGCCTTGCTACTTTAAGTCAAATAAGGTACAAGACCAAAGCATGGTCACATTTCACACCTTGCCCCTAACAAACATCTCCTGGGACACAGGCATGCACACACATGACTTGACAAGCCTCTTCAGCTGCTGCCAAAGCCCTCAAAGACCTTTGAAAACTCAACTCCCATCCAGACCTACTGAAATATATCAGCACAGAGTTATAAGCAAGGTCCTTATCAGGGGGATTTCTGCAAAAATGGAACTCTACCCCAGCAATGCATTCAGTGCTCCTGTGAAGCTCACTCAGCAGCCACCCCAAGTGACAGCTGTACAGAGGCATTGCAGCCTCTCCTCTCCCTCCTCCCAGAGGGGAAGGCTGCAGGGCAGACTCTGATTATCATCTGCTGAGCCACTCAGCAGAACTGCCCACTTTTACCAGCTGCATCCGTGCCCAGGGCTCAGGAGCAGGGGCTGGGTTTGCCTACCAGCTCTGTGGCGGCTCCGGCGGGAGATGAGTGCCACCACGAACGCCGGGTGGATGTCATCCACACAGGAGGATTCCTGAGGAGGAGTTTCAGGACTGCTCTTATCATCATCAGAAGATTCACTATAGTTTACCACAAGTTCTTCAATCTGCACAAATCCTTGAATGATGGGGATAATCCAGAAGTCCACTTCAGCATTCTGAAGGTTACAAAAAACATTTACTTTCCTGTTGGTCCAACATTACCTACAATTATTTCTGCCATTTCTCATGTTTATAAAACAGTTGCTTCACGTGCTTCTCGTACCTTAATTTTTGCCTTATCCTTATTTCTGTAAGAGATACCAGCATTTTTCCTCCATCAGTCACAGGGCTTTTAAATCAGAAGGAAGCAAGAAAGCAACCTTTTGACCTAGTTTCTGCTTTAAGGCAGTTTTAAAGCTTCTGTATGGACACATACTGTATCATATATATACAGGAAGGTAGATTTTAGCCTGTTTTCAGCAACACATAACAGTATAAAGCTTCACATGGGCTAATTTAGTCCTCAAGACAACTGGTTCATGGCTCTGCACCCTAAAACATTTATTTCTTAAACAGAATTGAGATCCAAATTCCCCACTAACTCAAGGTTATCTATTTCTATCTTATAACATGAAAAATACAACTCATTAAACTCCTGCATTACACACAGCTTATCACAGAGGACACAGGTTTACCCTGCTGTGACTCCAAAACCATTTGTTCATGTATAATTATCAATGAAACAGGAGCAGGGCATAAAGTAAGGTGTCTGCTGTCATCCCTAAAGAAAATTAGACTTGGCCTAAACTGGCATACAGAAGTCAGCAACTTAGTTCTTGACCTATGAGGTTAATTTAAAATGATAGGAGGTCACGTATGGAAGAAAGAGTGGTGGTTTGCTGCTTCTTTATGTGCTCATTAGCCAGGAAAATGTTTTATTTACTCTGAACAGATGTTCAGAACAACTTGTTCTACACTGTTTTCACACTGATCAAGGAGATTTTTTTACTGTGCTCAAGGAGACAAAACTCTATCCTCCACTATGGAGAACCAAAATTTTATCTCAGGGAAACCTTGGAATTCAGATGTTACTTCTTTTCTGACTCCTCCTTATTATCAAGTTTAGCTCTGTTCAGGGATAATCCATTTCACATAGAAAATACGACTCCAATTTACCTCCAGAAATCAGCACAAACATATCACACCAAGTTATTCCACATTGCTTTATTGTAATAAATGTTTTAGTTCAGCTGAAGTTCACTGCTTAGCAATGAACACAGGCTGACTGGGAGGCTGGCTGGGGGAAGAAGGCAGTGCCAGCTGCTCAGCTACAGAAGGCACAGCCCTGATCCTGACCTGTCTGCCAAGCAGGTTTGTAATCAAACATCTCAAGAAAAAAGAACTGAAGAATGGTTTTTGTAATACACATTAGAAATGTGACTCACATCAATGCTGATGAGATCCTCTATCATGTGCTTGTTCCAAAAGAATCTGTCATCCACCTGTTTGGAAGACAAAAGGGCAGTTTTTGCAGCATTACAAGTTAGGTTTGGCAGTACCTGTGGGAAGGACAGCAGGGTCCATCAGTTTATTCACTGAAGGAATAAGTGCTTTTAATGAAACACTTCAGGTCATGCTGCTGCAGACTTTTGTGTTCTTGTACCTGAGCTGGTCACAGGACAAGGTGCTCAGCTGCTGTGAAATGTGACCAGCCAGGTTTGGACCATGACCATTATTGGACAGCTCATCCCCCAGGTGGAAGGAACAAACACAAACCACTCACTTTTCTCCAGAGGGGCAGGTTGGTTTTCTCACACGCACTCTGCCTCTGCACAGAATTTGTCAGGTCATAGCTCAGGCTGTAGTAAAAGGAGTCTGAATCCATGAACATTTTGAACAACTCCTCCAATAATCTCTTCTCCAGTCTCTCCTTCTCTTTGCTTTCTCTAATCTGAAAGAAAAAAATGGCTCTCATGCCTTTCTCTGTGAATGAAAGTCTCCAGTCATATTCTCCATTTCTAACCTTGGAGGATAAACACTTTCCCAGTGATGAGCAGGACCTTAAAACTCCCAGCAAAGATAAACACAAGAGACAGCAGCCTGAGAAACATAATTCTCATTTTACTAACTATTGTTTTGACTTCCTAATCCAAACCATTATTGGTTAAAAGCAGTTAGATGAGATTGTATGGTGTTCTCTTGAGGAACCAGGCACTAAATTTTGTGTCTATATTGTAAGAGATACTTATGCAAAGCAATTTCTAGAAGTTTAGAACCTCACTAGAAGCTAATCCTAGTAAAAAAGAACTCTATTAGCAATTGTGCCAAAATTATGTAGTTACAAAATGAAAAAAATCACAGAAGAGCCACAGCTAAATAATCAAAAATAATTAAACTGGGCATCAAGACAGTAGCTCCACATTCTGCAGTGCTTTTAATGTCTTTGTATTTCATTTGACCACCCATCAAAACCTTTGAATTATAAACTCAACATTTTTGAACAAAAAATGAAACAGTAGAAAACTTTACCTTCCTTTTATTTGGAGCAGACACATTAGATTTAATTTGAGTAAGAGTCTTCAGCAGGAATTTTGTGTCATCTGGGGACTGTGTTATCTTCTCTGGCTTGTTTATCCCAAAATGGTGCTTTTTACAAAGCTAAAATAATGACATTGAATTAAAGCCAACATTTAAATACTCTTTAAAAATGTCAAAGAAAACTGCAAGTCTACAAAAGCAGGATTTTGATGTCCCCAAACCTAGGGGAGATACTGAAATAGAGGGGGAACATGCAGGTTTCCATCTATAGCCTAATTCTCACTTTTCTATCAAAGACATTTTCTCCTGTGATTGTGAGAATCTCTGCCTCAATTTGACATGACTTGAGTACCCAGACCCACCCCAACTTCCCACTCAAATTAAATTAGCACTACTCATTTTTGTTACTTTATCCATTTTCTTTTGGGAAAAAAAAGTGCAACATTTCAAGTAAGGATTTCCCTTCAAGCCAAGTTATAGAATTAAGATTCCCAAATGGGATGAAAGTAAGAGAATCCATTAAAAAATATACTTTCTCCTGGTTCAGTAAATCTTATTCTTGTGTGGTATTACAAATGATCTTTAAGAAATTTAAATATTATTTTATTGCAATTTCCCTCCCCAACAGAACTTGTGATTTCTGTTAAAAAATATTCTATATAAAAAAACCCCAATATTTAAAAAAGCACAAAATATTCAAGATGCTTGCTTATACCAGGAAAAAGAGACAAGAGGCATTTGACTTTTATTTCACTGAAGCAGGAGGGGGACAGTCAGGACTCCTTAAGGATGGCCTTACCTCCAATTCCAGATCCTGAGGCTCTGTCTCAGAAAGTGGAATCACTGCAATCTTTGTTATTTTGCAAACCTCATGATCTCCTGGAAGTTTGCCAATCAAAGCTTTCTGACGAATTAAAAGCAGCCACCATGGTAGATCTGGGAAAAAAGAGATCAGTAGATCCTTTTGTTTGTCTTGTCAGGAATTTATTTTGATTAGTGTGCCAGAAATCATTTGACTAGAAAAATCCAGTGAATGATGATTTGTTATTGTTGTGTTTTGTTATTATGCATTGCAATAAAATAAAATAAAACTAAGAAAAAAAACTTTAAAATATTTATTCGGTCTCTAATATAATAAGGAGATTAACTATTTCACAGACTTACACTGAAGCTACCCCTGCTTCACCTACAGCAATTAACAATCTGCAGGATGATGCACGTTCCCACTAATGGCAGCACAATTTGAGAACAGCTGGAGCTCAGACAGCAAGTTAAGAATTTCCCTTTGTACCTCCTGTCATGTACCAAACAGCAAACAAGACAGACACAGGTAACACCTGATTACAAGATTCATGAGGGAAGAAATCTGATGAGCAAACATGGACTGCACCATAAAGCAGTTTGCAGGTGTTTAAAGGCTCATGACAGCATTCCTGAAATGCATAAAGTGATGGAGAAATTTGTGAGATAAAAATTAATGAAGATATTGGTGATGGGCATTCCATGCACACATCCAGCCTACAGCACTTGCAGCTAGAGCACCCACACTTTAATGGGACAGGGAAACAGCAAACATTCCCAGATTTCTATCCCTTGGCTACAGCAGGAGTTGTGTGCTGGGCTTTTAGGAGTCCAAAGCAAAAGTTCTGTTAAGGGAGATGGAAAAGGCAGAGAAAGTCCCAGAGACAAACATACACACTCACTACTTCTCCCAGCTGAGAAGCAGCCAGCTGAGTTCAACTGAAAAGGTGACATAAAGAGATAAAAAGCCTGCTGTGATAGATTTAAGTATGCTCCCAACACTTGTGATGGCAGAATGTGTCACGTATTATGCCTCTGAATACAATACACAGACTTTGCAAAGTCTATTTAGCAGCTCTATAGCAAATACAAACTCTGTTCTCCTTGCTCAGTAAATTCTAAACAGTATTTCATCCTCTGAATCCTTAAGAAAAACACAGAAACCCCCAGCAGTTTCTTTTATCTAAAGAACAGGAATAGTCATTGCCAACAGACAACTGTGTGCTGTGACACTCCACTCCTCCCCTGGATTCTGCATTACTGCCTTTAAAAAAGAGATATGTTTATGGTAGGTATTAAGAAGCCTTTAAAAATTTCAGATCCTCATAACTACAGACGTGCTGTGAGAGCCAGAGGGTGCCTCCCAAAAAGGCAGGAGGGGAAGGGGAATGAAGACATGCACCACTTCTTTAATACACCTGGAAAGGGGGTCCTGTGCTGCTCCTGCAGCAGAATCCCAATCTCTGCAGGACCAGAGACACCTCGGGCCAGGAGGGATCTCAGGGTGTCACCCTGATGGAGCAGAGTCAGCCCTGAGGCTGGAGCAGGTTACTCCAAGCTGTCACACAATCTCCTAAAAGTGGTCAAATGATACCAAATCAGGAGAGGAGAGTGACAGCAAATGCCACTTAGTGATCCTCACTGCCCAGCAGGTGCTGGAGCAGCTCTAGGGAACATCCCTTGGGGAACACCTGCCTTTGCCCCCAGCATCCCATCCAGCAGCACGGGGAAAAGAAAACTGAGGAAAATGACAGATTTTATGCAGCAGTGAGAAGACCAATGAACAGGTTAAAAAAAAAAAATCCTTCTTCAAAGGAGAAATTGAAATGCTGCCAAACCCACCAGGAACACAAAGATGCCTATCAGTTCATCTGAAAAAGTCTACCCTTTCTGTGCTGATTTCTAGTAGGCAAACCCAGCAGCCTTTGAAAAGCCAGGGCAATCCAAGCTTTTGCAAGAGGACATCCAGGCAGGTATTCCTGCTGGGCAGTCCTATAATCTCAGCTATTCCCACCTACAGAAGGCTGGCCACACAATTTACTCCTAGGAGATCACCACTGTACATCACCAAACAAAACAGACACTCTTCTAACAAAGGTGACCATGCAGAGCTGCAGTGAATTAATGAGTAGGGTTCTATTGGAGATTAGTATAAGGTAAAGGCATTTTTGAGCAGATATGCCATAGTAAAAAACTAGAAAAGGAAAAATCTCTGCCCAGTCTTCCCCCTACCTATATTAACAAACCCTGGTAGCTGTAAACAAGAACTTAAGATTTTAATACAGACAAGTGAGTTGAGTATCCTTTTCTCATTTTTAAAAAGGCACTGAAATGTCATCTTGGTGTACATTGCAAAACTCTTTGTATTATAGCCAGAGCCACAGAACATTGAAAAAAAACAGGAACTCTCCAGCAGATCAAAAGTAAACAGTCAGGAAGTAATTATGCAGATAAAGCATGCCCTGAAGTAAAAGCTTCAACAATAAAAGCAGCATATTACAACAGCCAGCAATATCTAAATAACTGAATCCCTAAATCTAGAGAATGTGCTTCTGCAGTGAGAAGGAAAAAAGCAGCTCCACAGATCAGTGAGTGCCTGCTCAATGTGTGAGGCATGGTGTGCACTGCAGAACAGGACAGCTGGATGCCACTCCAGAAAAGTGCACGTTTCAAGTAATCTCTCAGGATATAATGTTCATTTTCAGTGTTTTATGAACTATGGCAGAGCAGATGGCAGCAACTAGTTTGAAGTATTGCATCCAAAGGAAGCTATTACCTCTCATTCCTCACTAAAATGGAAATTTACTCCTCTGTTGTTTCAACACTGTCAGCACAACTCTGCTGTTTTTCTCTAACACTTCCCCAACAATCTAGCATTTACTTTCCCCCAAATGCTTTTGCAGTAACTTCATAAACTGCACATGAGTTTACTACAAATACTGCTTTCTGCAAGTATTTTGATTTTAGCCAAGAAATTCTACACTACCAATTTCATACTTTTTGTTACTTGAACAGTTTAAAAACTGGCTGCATGCAAAAAGAATGCTTTGGGTTGTTGACTGTATGAAATTCAGTTACATCTCAATGACGAGATTTCAGATGCTGAACAGCCTGTAGTTTCTATCAAGATTCAGAGGCATGCTAACAAAAAAAAGCTGGGGATAAGGAAGGAAGAACTCCATTTCCCTCCTGTTTACAGTCTGTGGACTCTTGCCAGCAGCATTTAACCTGGGTCTTAATTAACCAGCACTGGAAGAACACTCCAAATGAATCCAAGTACAGACACTGCACTGCACAGGGGTGTGCTTTGACCAAGAAACAGAAGACCCTGTGGCAGAAATGATTGTGTTAAGTGGCAGTTGCTGGAATTGGTTAAGAAATCCAGGTTTGGTTATAGTCAGGTATACTGGACAACAAATTTAAATTCTATAAAGGAGATATTTTATGCAAGAGATGTGTTTGCTTCTATTCTATAAAGGAGATATTTTATGCAAGAGATGTGTTTGCTTCTATATGGGAAGATTATGCAAAGACAATTTCAACTATGCATCTTATCAAGAAAATGTGCAATGATCTGTTGCAGTAACATATCCACAATACATCCTAAAACCCTTCTTTTATTTCCGTTGTTACTCTGCATTTTCTTACAAGTTGTTTTGGGATGGGCCAGAAAATGGTTAAGCAATTATATTCTTACATTCTCATATTCAACCAACATTTTATTGTTTGGGTTTGAGTTCCCCAAACACACACACAAAAAAAATAAAGTATCTGAATGTTTAAGGAAATTCACTTTGGGGAAGAACAAAATATTGCTTCAAATAAATGTGAATGTCAAATGTAAGCATACAGTTATGTTCAGAGGTACAACCTGCCCCCTCATGTCAAAAATTCTTTGAAGAATTAAAAAATAAGCCATGTAATATTGGCTAGCTGGTTTCTATGAGACAGCTTCCCTGTCACAGCAGCTTTCCTACAAATTCTCCTGTACGAGGCAAGCAATAAAACCAGCAAGATTAAGAGTAAATTAAAACCCATTCCTAGTTACAGCTCATTGGCAAGGATACTCCAATGCTAAATTACAGCCAGCCCATGAGTGATTACAGAGACATTTCAAGGTCATCTTAGACAATTCCAGAATTCTTGCAATAAGCAACTCTTTCAAGAACATGTGAGGATCTATGTCCAAAGCATTCAAGTGCAAACAGGCTTTGTGACAGCTCTAGAGTGCACTGGTAACAACTCCAATACTTTAAAAGGCATTTGAAGTTCCCAGTTTTTGTGTGCCAAGGGTTTTTAAAACTTCTTTTCAACACCAGCTGGTAACAAGGCTCTGAGCAGGACAAGCCCAAATTCACCAAATGAGCTTCAAACTAATTTTTCTGACCCTGATAACCCAGGGGCAGGGGAGAAGAAATCAGAGCAGCAAGTCCTCCTGCTACAGGTCAGGCATTTCACCCAGCTCCTGCAGCACACTTCTACTGAGCCTGGACAGAAGGTCCAGCAATGTTAAATATTTATACAACTTCTGCTGATAAAGTTTCCAGGTGACAAGGATTGATACAAGAATAAGTAATGAAGACAGGTTCCTGTTACAGACTGCTAGATGATTCAGCCTGAGGATAACATCAAGCTACACTTGAATATGATCAAGTAGGAGTTCACTGAAAATAGCAGGTTTGAGGAGACCCATGTGAGACACCTCAGCCAGCCCTCTGGTTGTGACTGCAGCCTGATGGATGACACTCATCAGGAAATGGCAGCAAAATCAAGGAGCTCTCAAAAAAAAAGTAAGGACAAATAGCTGGAAGCTTTCTTCAGACCTTTAATAGCAGAAAACAAAACACCATTTATAGGACAGTTGCATCATTAAATACCAGAATATCTACAACAAAAAGAAAGGATGAACAGTTTGTCATGGTGCCATCTGAACAAGGCAGAGACAAAAGGAAACACTTCCACTGACCTAAGCAGCAGCTGACTGGAATGCCTGGATGAGCTTAATTGATTCAGTAGCTCTATAGGACACATGGAAAGAAGAGATATCAGGCTTATTACCTGATAATCTTAATTTACCTGACAACAGCAAGCTGACACCTGTTGAAGTGTCACACTCTGGGGAAAGTTTCAACTCGGATTTCATAAGCAGAGGAAGCAGCTCACAATGAACACACATGCAAAGATCTTCAGTTGCCACAACATACTAAAAAACCCTCCAGAAAGCATTTGAGGTGTCCCCTTCCAAAGGCTTTTATAACTAGGCTCCCTAGAGAGAAGGGGAGAAGGCTTCTGGGTACCCAAGGGCCTGCTTTTAAAACACCACACCCCACACAAACACAAAAAACATGTGTCAAAACCAATCACTGAGCATTTTCCCACAGCAGAAAAAGATCATTACTGGAGCTTAGCCATCATTCATCATGGCCAGCACATGCTGACCAGCATGGACAACCTGGATAAAGAGAAAGTGAGATGGCAGAGTCTGAACCCCTTTGTATCACCAGATCTTAAAAAGGGGTGGCTGAATAAATCTGGAGAATGAGCACAGACAAAATCATCAGGTGAATTTAAAGATCAAGTGATACAACTAGAAGGAGGACATGATCACCAATTTCATGGAGAGGGGGGCTCTGAACTACCACTCCCAGAAACAGGACCAGGGGTCACAGTACCTATGGAGCCACGGTAATTCCTAGGATTTACCTGCCCTACACTCATGCCAGGGCATCCCAGTCCCTGCTCTCCATCCCATCATTGCCACCCTGAGCAATCTGTTTCTATTCAAGGCACCACAAACATCTGATCCATTTCAGCACTTAATCCATCCTGCCCTCCTGGAACACACTTGAAACTTTACCTGTATTGATCATATTGCCAGGCACTACTTTAAATGCAGGGTGTAGGCACTCACAAGAAGAATGGCACACAGCAAGGGTTTGTGGCTACCTTTCCTACCTGCCAGTAAATAGCCAGAGCTCTACTGGCAGAGATATCTTCCTGGACAAAGCTGGTATATATCAAAATAAATACTTATTATGGCTACAGGAATTTGGAGCTGATAAGCAAAAGGAGTACTGAGTTTATTTTACAGGAAAACATTACTGCTATCAGTTAGAGACAAGCTTATCATTAAAATAACAATGAATTCTACACCTGCTTGAATTTTATAGCTCTGTCATTTAACTGCAAACAAATTTAAGTGTGCCTTTTGCTTTCAAATATTCCTCTACCAAGGCAGCAATTATTCTTCAGGTTTTCATATAGCATTGAGAATTCAGGCCTTATACTTTTGTGAAAGCTTCCTTTATTAGTTTTTGCACCGTACCATAGGAGAACAACAGGAATCTCCTTGAAAGGATTATTCCAAAAGGCTTAAAAATTTTATAAATCTCACATGGAGATTCAGATAGAACTTCAAATACAAGTTTCTACTATTTGTGAATGCAGTTCTCTATTTTTACAAGATAGTGCCAAATCACAATACATACACTGGAGAGCAGAGTGAATTTACATGTGCATCTATAATATAATGCCCTTAATAAGTCCATCTGAGGAATGCTCCTCCACAGCAAAGAATACTACATCATTCCATTGGAGCTATGCAGTATTATTTGTAATATCACAGGACTTCAGCAGTAAACAAATAAAAAGCCCATCAGAAAAGAACAAAGCACATACCTGTATGAAGCTGGACTTTACCAATGACTCCCTCTACCAGGCCCAGACAAATGGGATTCCAAGCCAAAAGAAGATCAGTGGCTGCAAAAAAGAACAAAGCTCCTGTTTTAAACAGTAAACAGACAGGACAATTAATCCAGTGATAGCCACCCTCTCCACTTTCCCCACCTTAGAAGGTGGAAAATGTAAAATAATTCCAGCAATAATAAGATGATGCACACGTCCATTTTTGCTTGCTACCAAGTAGCTATGAAAAAATGCCTATGTTTCCAACATAAAGCCCTAACACAAATATTTTCCAGATTTTTGAGGGGGGAAAGTAGCTTTAGGCAGCAGTAATTGAATTTAATGGAGGCTTAATTCTTCTCATATCCACTAGAATTTTCAAGGTAAGCAAAATTTCACATGGCTGTAGTGAAACTGAATAGAGGTCACTGAGTTAACAGCACAGCTTCAAAACTCAGCAGATGTTGACTTTCACCCCCAGCTCCCTCCCATTTGTATCCAATTACTATTACTTTCACATCCTCTTTCTGTAAACATGCACACACAGACACTTCCTCTTCTGTTAAAACACTCTCCACAAGGACATGGAATATCACAGCACACAAAGTCAAGGTTTAGGTTTCTAGTTCTCCAACTCTTAACAAATTCCAGTGAACCACAAAGGAAGTAGAAGAGAAAGCAGGAAGAAAATGAGTTTCTAACTGTGCTGCAGTACCTGTTCAAGGATTCAAGAATGGGGGAAAGAATGGAATTCCTAATTCAAATATTTCAACTGAAAGCAAATACTTAAAAGCAAATATCTGTGTAGGAGAGAAAAAACTCAAAGGAGAAGAGGTTTTTCTATACCACGAAGGACAAACTTGTTATTATTTACTAAAATACACTTGTTCCAAGGTAAAAGAACTTCTCCAGTTTTAACATCCAGACAAATTGAGTATCTTAGCTATTGGTGTAACTAGACGAACATTTAAAAGAACAAACTCACAGAAGAATACAAATCATCTGCATAAACACTTTATCTACAATACCTTCATTTCTTCTTGTAAATCTGAGATCTGCAGGTGAAAACTGGTAATATGTTGGTTTTTTTACACACTTGTTTTAAAACACTGAATCCTCCTTGAAACATTTGTAATTGAGGCCTTGATATTCCAAGAACACACATTGTTTTCCCAGCTTCCAGCATAACATTTAATAGTACTAGATTCAGCTAATCTCCTCATTAAATACAAGCATTTCCATGAGCTACAGTAGAAATGGTTGCAGTCAGGGTAGATCTGGAATGAACTCATTAAATGGGATGGATCACAGGTGCCTGGACACAGACAAGCAAGAACTAAAAGCCCACAGCAGCAGAATTTAAAGCAATGTTTGCAGCAGCGTGCAGGGCTGCAGTTAATGTGTGTAACCATGCTGGACCAAATCCCTGCTTCTCCCTTTCTCTGGACAGTGACTGGAGCTGCACAGAACCTCATGTGAATCACACCAGAATAAAATGGACTTGCTAAGGGGAGTTCCACAGCTGAGCATCAGGAAATCAGTGATGTGGGTATGACAGACTGAAGTTTGATGTGCCCCCCATCCCTGCTGAAGGACCTGAACACATCTTGTATCCCCTGACAGATTTGTGCTCATACAAAACGAGTTCTAGAACAGCCTGAGCTCGGTTTCACTCCAAATAACACACAGGAACATGTCTGTGCTGAGTGCTGATAGTTTGCACTGTCAGCAAAGAGGAATGCAGGCAGCCTTCCTCACTCCCAAACCTTGCACCTTCTTTCCCAGTTCACCCACACAATCCCAGTTTTGCCTAAACCCTGGGACTCTTCTCGACCTGCATTGTCTCACACTTCATCTACTTACTGCTATCTTTGTAATTAGCTTTGAATTCATATTTCCACCATGATAGCTAAAAGCCAGCCAGAGATATCAAGCAGCAAACAAAGCCAGGCACAGGAGGAATTTAAAGGACCAAATCAGTGAAGGTTTACCACGGCTACCACAAGCCTAGTGATCTAGAAGACATTCTGTGTCTTTCTAAAACTCTGATTTCCTGCTGTGATAAAGTATTTGCAAGAAAACCTCACTTGCTATCCAGAGCCTTCCTCTAGGAGTTTACAAGAGATAAAAAAATAAAGAAATAAGATTTTGTTTTAATTAGAGGAATAAGGAAACAACATTTTAGACCTGCCTGTAAAAGGACATAAGGAAACTGGTGTTAGGGAGTGCACAGACAAGTGGATCTTTCACAGATGTTCTATTACTCTGCTGGGCTCCTCTGACAGAGGCAGCACCAGAAAACCCAAGCCTCCTACAGGAATCCTACTACCCCAGCAGCAGAGACACAGTGAGAAATGGCTCTACACTTTCAGTACAGACAAGCTGTGGAAAAGAAAAGAATGCATTTGGAATCAAAAGCATATTCCACTTTGGGAGTTTAAAATCAGCAAATACAGATCCACCAGCTGGGCAGCACTGGCTCTTAGGTCAGTGTGATTACCAAGCTACTAATGATAAAGGCTGACTGCTTGAAGAAAATTTTCCATGGGGAGGATAGGGCATAGGGAAAAAAAAAGACATATTTAGCAATATATAAGGGGATTACCATGTTTTTTTTCAGTGTCCAAGAAAATCTAGATGCAAAGAAGCCTTACAGGAGAAATGCTTGTAGGCTGTGAAAAAACACCAACTGTGGAATTACACTGACTTCCTTTTGGTGACAGCATCACAAAATTTGTTTTTCTTACACTATTCCTAGAGAACTTTCTATCACAGAGGCAAGCCAGTTGTTTTTTTTTTAACTAAATAAAACATATCTTGTTCCAACCTGATTAGAATCTTGTTATTGGTTAGAATTCAGTTTCCTGTGTGACAACCATAGCTCAGCTCAGAGCCAACACCCAATCATGCTGAATAACAGTAAATAACAATATGAACCTCTTGCTCCTGATGAGTGCACTCTGGATATAAGAGATGGATGAACCAAACAAAATTAAGGTTTAAATATCATTTCCCCACCCATCCCCAAAGATAGGCTCTCATGCTGAGTGCACTCCTCTTTACCCTGTATAGGAAGGAGCTGCCTCCAGCTTTTGTCTAACACTAAAATTGATCAAGACTGTTCCCCTGCAGCCATTTGGTAAAACTGGCAGCAGCAATCTCCAGTCACTGTCTTGTATCTTTGAAAATTCTAACCACACTATATTTAAAATCATTACATAAGCAAAGATTCAGAGATCCAAGAATGTTAACTGCAAGCCTGCAGGATATAA
Source organism: Leptocoma aspasia (assembly GCA_013399835.1). Taxonomy (NCBI): domain Eukaryota; kingdom Metazoa; phylum Chordata; class Aves; order Passeriformes; family Nectariniidae; genus Leptocoma; species Leptocoma aspasia. The sequence continues at coordinate 165,994 of VXAX01006427.1, forward strand.
TTATTTAACTGCATCATATTTTACAGAATTTAAGAGGCAGCCTAAGATGGCAGACAGTGATACATGCTACAGAAGGTATCCACATCCTTTGAAAAATAAAAGAAAATAATCATACAAAACAAAACTGAAAATCCTCAGTTCAAAGTTTTCAGAGAGCATACATGAGACCTGGCCACATTTCTGACTGCTCAATGCTGAAAGAATTCATGAGAAGCTTGACTTCTTTTTCTTTTTTAAAGAAATGCCTATCAGTAAGAATTAACCACCACAAGGCTCTATCAAAGGAAACTCTGAACTTTCCTTACAAAAAAAACAATGTTTTGAGATATAATGTGAAATACAACTTATCAATAGTTACTCTTGTTTCCCCACACAAAGTTAACTTCCTATAAATGTCATACTAGTCCTCTTTTGAACCTCACAGAGCCAGGAATAAAGACCTGTCAACTTCAAACTGCAACAAAATGATGTTGAAACAGACTTCTTACAGTATTGTGCTGATGATAAAAGAGCAGTGTCAAAACAGTCACTGTCCCTCAAAGCAGAAAGTCAGAAGCTGTGTCCACAAAGAATCACTGTGAGCAGTGAGATGAGTCCCAGGGAAGATCTTCCCTGACTTGAGGAATTCTCTGCTGTCCTCAATGTGTTTAAATTTGAGAGAACTGCCAGTGTTTGACAGGCCTTAACACTCTGATGTATACACTTGCTCACCGAGTTTCCATCCTGAAGTACAAAATTGCTCATTCCTTCCTTTATCCTACTAAATAAATTCAAGCTACTGAAACAAATGTTGGAGTTTTTTGCTGATTCCTGTCAGAGATTAATGACCACTGCAATGCATTTACCACTCACAGTGATTGTATCAGCATTCATTTGCAGCACAACAGAACTTCTGTCACAAACTGAGAACAAAACCAGCTTTGATGTGATTGACTTCCACCACCACCACCCTTGGAGCTCACCAGCAGTGATGCAGAGCCCTGCAACACCAGATAAAGTCTCTTTAATTCTTTGTGTTTACACAAACATAACCCTGACAAAGGTGACATAAAATCAACTTGGAAGAGCATCAAAACCCAAAACTGCCTTCTGGCTCTTTCTGCAGTCTACCACCAGCTGAGCTGATCCAAGGTCAGGCACAGACTCTGATAAGAAAACAAACTGCTGCTTTGGGATAAACCACTTGCTCAACACAGAATGGCTGGAGGCAAGTCTGGAGAGGCAGGCTGGCAGCTTCCTCTGGAGAAAGCAGGAAGAAAAAAAGATTTAATTAATTATCATTTGAACTGAGCCACTGCCTGGTTCAATCCATTGAGTAGCTGTAGTCATTTCTCTTCCAATCCTGCTGTAGTTCAGAGGGCACACCCACACCTCTTACCTCCCTCCTTGTTGGTATTTGGGAATGAACCTCAGCTAGAAAGTGTTTCCTGACAGTGTACTCCGTATCAAACACACACAGCATCACTGAATTTCCTCCAGGTTAAGCCTAAGTGTATAAGTATGGATGTTTATGTGTCAGTTCTCAAAAAGCCTTCCTGGAGTGTCACAGAGCACTAATTATCCATCATTTTCATCATTCAACACAAGCCATAGATATTTATACAGAAAAAATAAAAGCAGAATGACTCACTATGGATAGCCAAAATAAATCACACCGCTCTGCTAATGTAAATTCCAACACCAGAAGTGTTAATTTTCAGGAAGAAGCTTCAATACTATTAAAAATATCTCAGTGGGTTTTTTTTCTTTAAATTGTGTCTGCTTTAGATCAAAAACAACTGCAAGACTTTATTATTAGCATTATTTGACCTTTATGACCTCCTGTGGCTTTTCAAAAGAAAGTCTGCTTCCAAGTTCCAGTTCATCTTTGAATAGTGTTCTTGAATTTTAGCCAGGATTAAGAGATTACAAATTAACTGGGAAGACTTAAGAATATAAAGTTGAACTTCTTTCTCTTGGAGGAAATAAAGTACTACTTATGCAAATAAAACTTAGGCTAATTGAGTTTCTCCTTTCAACACAGATTTCTGAAACTGTATTTAAGCTACTTGCAGAAAGATGGAGCATTAAGGCATTCAGTTTTACAAGCTTCTTAATTGTTGTGAAGTGTTAACTTAATTTACTTGCATATTCTCCTCCAAACTTTAAACAAGTTATCCCTTCAGCTAATCACCTGCTTTATTGGGACACTTCCCTTCAGTATCTCAGCATTAAAAGAGATGAACACAAACAGGTCAAGTACAATTTAGTGACAGATTTAAAGCAGTGGGGATGGGAGCATACAATAACAGATATTTGTAGTGCTGCTGCCAAAGCAGGATGCCAGTCCCAGAGAAAGCAACCAACAAAAATGAATCCCTACTACTAATCTTGATAAAGAAATACTTCTTTGTATTCTGGTGCAGTCAGAAAACCCCTTGAGTCACCAGGCATTGCTCGGGAAACTGGGAAACATACGGAAAATGTTCAGTTGTTTGGAGAGTGTCCAGTGTTACAGGGGATTGCACAAGGAACCCCTGTACTAGAAGTGGAAACAAACTGCTGTTAGCAGTGTTTGCTCCAAACAGAGCCTGACCCTGTGCATCAGCAGCCTCCAAACTTTTTTATCAAGTGCCACACCAAGAAAAACGAAACTAGCACATAACCCAAATATGTATATTTATTTGTCCAGTAGAACATGTAAGTAATTTATATTGCATGTATTATAAAACTCACAAAAGAGAAGAGGGTTTTAATGGGTGAAACAAACACTATTTTAAAACAGTGTTTATTTTTTTAATGGTATAAAGTATTTTCTTCCCACACCCCACTGGACTGCCCCGAGCACCCACAAGGTGTGTGCACCCCACTTTAGAGACCACTGATGCAGGTGGCTAAATATATGTGACAAGCTGTTATGTGCATCTCAAGCCTTTGAAACAAGAATCAGCTCCTCACATGCCTTCCACAAACCTGTAAATACCATTCAGAAAACCACCCAGCAGGGACTCATAAAATGCAAATAAGTGCCAAGCCACTGGAGCTCAGAGGGTTGGTTTTTTGCTTGGTTGGTTTGGCTTTTTTTTTTTTCCTTTTCACTTTAGAGCTTCCTTTTATTCTTCATATTGCTGAACTCTGTTAACAAACACATTTTCTCAGAAGTAAAACAGAAAAGGAAAAAATATCTTTTATCCTTCCAAAAGCAACAACTCTGCACTAATTAATATTATTCCACACCAACACACATTCATTGCCATTTTTAGCTGGTATTTCAACAAAGCTCAAGTTGTTTGAGAATATACCCTTAAAGCTACTAAAGCAGTAGGTTGTCTGCATTTTTTAAATCCTATTTACTCTGCAAGAAGGAAACTATCAATCAGGCAGGAGAAAGATTTTATTCAAACCTACTTACAAACCTGACAGCTTAAACACTATGTTCACTCATTCTGAAGATTGTCTATTAAAAGTTTGCTCAGCTACAGCTATACTGAAAGAAGAACACAAGACAGCTATTCTATCCTCAAAAATTAAAAATATAAACATTTACTGAGCAGAAGGATTTCACAATTATGGAAATTAGTTTGTTTTACTAATCACTGAGCTGACTTATGCTAATGCTTCCTAAGAGCAATGAGAGAATTACAGTGTGAGCCAAGTCTAAGCAAGGTAAATGTTTCCCTCACTGTCACTTGTTCTTCTGATGCCATAATTAACTTTCCTCTCTGATTGTCCAACTAATCAGTCTCAAAATACAAGAAGAGTTATGGATTGGAAACAACAATTTCTCACACTAAATAAGGGAGCTACACTCAAAAATTTGGCATGTTTTTCAGAACAAGAGGATTTCAAGCCACCGCCCCCCCCAATATTCCTCTCTTTATTTTTTTTTTAACTATTGGAGACAACTTGACTACTCAGATAACAAGAACAAACATTATTTAAATGTTACTGGAAGGCCTGCAAATATAGAGAAAAACTTAACCATCACACATATGTGCAAAAGTTGCTGGTTTTCCTTAACTGAGAAACAGACAAGGAAAACAACTGAAAGATTACAATTAATGACAGACCAGCATATTTTCCATTTACATCTTGCAATTATCTCTTGGGCAAGGTCCTTTACTTTTAAATTTGGCTCAGAATTCTGTTTTACAGTTCAAAGTATGTTCAAGGGCTTTGTTTTTGGTTTTTCAGAGACTCAGCAAACACTGCTCCAGGGCTCTATTCAAGTAAGATTTCTGCCTTAAAAGGAAAACTCAGTGTTCAAGTGCTATTTCATTCATTTGGGTTCAGCTTTTCAGGAAAAAAGGCCTCTCCCAGTTTTTACTGGGGAAGATGTTTGAAGCAAGAAAATACAACTGATGATTAAGTATTAATATTCCTGTTTACTAAAGCCAAGTTTTAATAAAAAACAGTTTCTGCACTATTTCCAAATTCTTACTCTAGATATACAACCAATAATTTCTCCTCTTCTTGATACTCTACTCCCATTACTTTATTTTCTATCCCATTCCAATCTGCAGCAGTTGTTTTGAAAGAACACAAGCAGCATATCAAACAAGTGGCCGCCTTGTCCTGCTGTTCAGAGTTTAAAACTTAATCACAAAAGCTTTAATGTTTCCTTACATATACAGCTGAAATATCACCCACATCATTAAACTGTGAAACCACCTAACAAGAAGAATAGTGTTCTCAGATGAAAAAAACACAAGCCCTTGGTGCAGATGCAGACCTTTCTTAACTGAAATCAGTGTCCTCTGTTCTAAATATTTTAGCTGCAGTTAGTCTGCAATTTGCTATTCAATATTTAGTTAACACTAACTCATGACATCAAAGATGAGTCACCTCTGCCAGCAAAATACAAAATACAAGCCACAGAAATCCACTTGAATTAGATTTATTTTAATTCTGGGGGAAGGCAAAAAAAAAAAAA
>VXAX01006427.1:175640-209370 GCA_013399835.1 Leptocoma aspasia
GCCGCGCCCATGACCCTGCCCGACGGCCCCCGGAGGTCGTTCGGCCCCTTCACCTCAGCCCGGCTCCCTTTAGATCGGCTCCCCTCAGCCACTTCCCCTCAGCCCGGCTCCCCTCATCCCCTTTCCCTTCATCCTCTCTCCCCTCAGCTCCCTTCTCCTCATCTCCGCTCCCCTCAGCCCCGGGTCCCTCAGCCCGGCTCCCCTCATCCCCTTTCCCTTCATCCCCTCTCCCCTCAGTTGCGCTCCCCTCAGCCCTCAGAAGGTGATACACGGGATAACTCGTGGTGAAAGGAAATCTCAGGACCACAGCACAGGGCTCATCGTTATTTTGAATATTTATCCAGAAGGCAGCATCTCCTGATGAAAGGGCAAATCATTCTGTCTCTTCTGCAGGCAACACTGGAAAATGTACCTGCAAACTTGCCACTGCTACAGACCCTTCCCAGCCTTACTGAGGGCTTGTCCACAAGCTTCCAGCACTTTTGTTTGATTGCAGAAGCTGAAGCCCCACTCCCTGTGAAATTGAGGAAGAGATGGACGCAGACAAAAAGCATCATGTCCTGCATACAGGCAGGGGAGTGATGGAGCAGCTCTGGCGGGCACCTGGTGTCCCAGTGAAGGGCTGCTGGCTGCTTCCATTCACAAATTAAAAGATTTACCAATTATTGTTAAACCACCTACAGCAGGAGAAAAACACTATTTTCAAACCACTCTTTGAAAAGATCGCTTTCTCTGATACTATTTTTCTCCATTGATATAGTGGTGCTGCAAAACACTAAGTGACTAAAGGACATTAAAAAATGAGAAATCTCATTATTAAATGTGAACGTTCATGAGCCAGGGAAGAGCTTGGTTTTGGGAGGTACTGAGCAGCCAGTCTAGAAAAGCATTTAAGTGCAGGCATGACTTTAGATGTATAATTTAAATACGTTTAATTGAACATTAACATCTTTTAAGATAAGCATGTACTTCAGAACTTTTCTGGTTTGGGACTAGGAACTGAGCTTCTCAGTGGGTCAAAACGTTATTTTTGCTCCCATGTCTTTAGTCTGCACTATCATTCACTAAATATTTCTCACTTGCAATATCATCTCTATTCTGCTTGTGCTTCCCAAATAGTTCAGTGTTGTAGCACCATGCATAGGGTCACCATTAAAATGCTTGCAGGGATTTCAAGGACAGACTTTTGTTTTGCCCTTTTTCACGCTTTGATCAGAGCTTTTTTTTTTCCCCCCTGTGGGTAGTTTTCTGTTTGCATTCAGTGTGTTTTCCATAGATTCACAGCTGGGTGCTGTTTTGATGAGCCTGTCAGCTTTAGTTAGCATAGGGGAAAAAAACTGAAAGATTAATTTTGCATTTTTGCAATTCATTGTCACTAGCTAACGGTAAGGAAATGTGTAGGCTGGCAATTAGTCATGCACTCTCTCAGTATTACCTGATTGCCAGCAGCTTGATTTCAAGTTTAAATGTTGATTAATGGAAAGGGATGCGATTTAGTAACTCCACACCTGGAAGTACAATTGGCTGGATAAATTGGACAAATACACCACTCTTCCTGAGGTCAAAGGTACCAGATTTGGGAATGGCACTGCAGACAGTGTGAGGAACTTTATTTCTAAGTGTCGGTCATTAAAAAGTCGTGAAACAATTTTTTTGTTTGTTTGGCCTCAATGCTCCTGGCAGCTTCCAGAGAAACATTAGAAAAATCTTGGGTCATCTTTTTGGATGCCAAAGTAACTACAGAAGCCTTTCTTGTTACCCTTCATACTCCTTGCTAGTTTTTAATCCAACTGTGCTTTGTCCTTTCTATTTTTGTCCCTGTGTGTCCAAGGCAACACCTCCATATTCCTCCTTGGCATTCCCTACCCACTTCCATGTGCTTCTTTTTCCTTTGGAGCTAAGGGAGGTTCTCTTAGTGAGGTTTCCTTCCTCTTCTGAAATATGCCTTTGAGCAGGTTTTCGTGTGCTGTTTAAAGAGGGTCTGTCATGCATTAAACAGAGACTGGAGAGTCTGCTTTGAGAAGGAACCTCCTCAGAACAAGAGTAACACAAGAGGGTCTCCTGACAAGCAATATAGTGGATAAAAGAGATTTGTTTGGGACTAGAACATTTTCTGAAGTGCCTGGAAATGTACTACTGAAAAATGGTTGTGTGTTGTGTTTTATAACAGAAAAATACAAAAGTACTGGCATGAGCATTAGCTTTTGGCAAGAAAATGAAAACTCTCAAAACCCAGGGAAAGGAGTTCTGCATAAGAATTTTTGCCTGAATTTATTTTTAGATTTCTTTTCACTGAAGTAGCTTTTTGTGGCAGCTGTAGTTATCTCTAAAGGAAGAGGAACTCTGGTACTTCCTCCCTTGCCATGAAAGTCTCTTACTTGCAATGGGAATGTTTCTATTTCAGTGAGCACTAGGAAAAGAACAACCTTCTCCCTTCAAAGCAATGTGTATGTGGTTAATATCTGCAATATACTCTATGGCTTATGGACAGGGTATTGATTTCCCTCTGTTGCACTGGCTCTTAAGAGCAAATCAATGGGACCATTTTCAAAATCAAATGAGAATGTTTTGACTGCCTATGATTCTTTTATTCTGGAATTGCAAATTGCACTTTGCCAACTGCCAAGCTGGTGCACGTAAAAAGATTCCTTACCATGTTGTTGGGCTGCCTTCCTCAGTTAAAATAGTTTATACTATACCAAGGCCACATTTAATTCATAATTTCTCCAAAGTCAACAGCAGTCTGTCCTTCATGGCCATTGTAATAAAATTTGCATCTCATTTAAAACAGATTCTACTCGCTTTTCCTCAGTCTGAAGAAGTTAATGGTTTTATTACCCTTTGGAAGAACTTATCTCCCTCCCTTTACTTTTAATTTGGGCTGGGGTTTTTCTAAACAGCAAAATAGCTCACATTACAAAAAGAAAAATTCTTCCTTTAGAAAGGATAAAAAGTAAATTTTCAGGATCACTGGAATTTAATATGTCTTTTAGAAAAAGAAGATTTTAAAAAGGTTTGTTTTGTGATACCATTTAGCCAATTTCAATTAATTTTGAAATTAGCTTTCTTGGAAGTTGTTTTAATTTCCCTAGGGGTTTTTTCCTATTCTAATATTATAGAAACAAAAAACATCATCATCTTTGTAATGTTACTGGTTCTACTGAATCTGGCCTTTTCCTCAAGATGTATCAGTAGATTAGACAGTAAAACAGCAAAAGTAACAAAAAAAAAAAATATATATATATTCGATTTTTGCATAACTGACTTTATGTGCTGTGAATACTGTGGAGGCCAAGCATCAAATGACACCTGAAGAACAGCAGTAGTTCCAAGTGCTGAAGTGTTATACATGTCTTTTTGTCACTTTTCCCTGGGTTTGGCTGTCCTAGGAAAAGGAAATGTATTAGCTATTCAGTGCAAAAATCTGTCAGTCAGATGTGATGGGAAATAAATGCAGGGAAAAGTGGGGAGGGTTGAATCACGTTCCTCTTGCTCCCTGTTCTCCTGGCACTCATTATTTATCAATATTTATGATTTAGTATGCATTGTTTACATTCGTGTCATGCCCAGGAGCTCCAGCTCTGGATAAGGACCCCCGCGGTGCTGTGCAGAGCCAGCAATGTCTGCTCACACTCCAGGGATTAATTACAAAAGGCAAGGTCAGTAACAGAACAAGGTGCTTAAGGGGTGAACATAAGATGATGAGGCATTTTTCATCAGCGTGGAAGCCAGGGCTCTCAGCATTCCAGGATTTAAGCATTACCAAGTTGTGATGGAAAACATACTTTAGTACCCCATTCAATTAATAAAGTTTTAACTCTAAATATTTATATTATATCACTCTGTGGACTCCATTCTCTATATTGATAATAACATGCTTTCAAAACAGCACATGTACTTGTATAGCTGCAGCAAAAGCCAATGTAACAAATTAACTTGGGGTCAAACTCTCCTGAGCCCAGAAGTTGTTCCAGAGGGAACTCTGCAGAGTCAGGTCTGACAGGCTGTGACATTCAGCAACAATCCTGAATGCTGCTAAAGCCAGCTGAAATAATCCTTTCCTCCTTCCCAGCTGTGTGTTTCTATTCCTGTCCCATGCCTGCACTGGATTGCCACAAGCATTTGTGCAGCATATTGTCAACTGGATTTGCAGATGCACACTAACCTATTAAATACCTTTTATGAAACTGGACTCTAAATCACAGTAACTGAAGTTAGAACAAACTTCCCCAGCCTTACTGAGCAGAAGGAGCCTAATTCTGTGGGGTCAGGACTTACCCTAGTGTCACTCAGACAGTGCCAGTGTCACACTGAGCAGAATCAGACATGTCTATGGTATGGATACATTAATGCCAGCCATGCCTACATTAGGAAGCAGTTCCATAGAATTGGAAAGGATTTGGAGAACTAAACTGCTGGTGCTGAGGATCCAGCTTCTGAACATGCACACTCCAGGGGCTTTATTTAACATTAGATCTAGTTTTGTCCTACAGACCCCTTAGCAGCTGGAGCCTGTCAGAGGCAGTTCTGAAGTACATCTCCTGGTTTTTGTTGCAACTCTTAAGGAACCCAGTCTGTGTGCCCACACGTAGAACAGCAGAGCCCTGGGATGAGCCTCAGAGAGTGTCATCCAAAGGAGCTTTTTCAGGGACCATCACCTTTCCCAAATGTCATGAGGTAGAACAGTAAGAGCAATCTTCTGGAAGCTGTATCTCAGACGCATTCACCAACACAGAGATGAGGTGATTGTTTTTAACACTCTAAGTGAAATCACTCTGGCAGAAATTTAGAGCCATAAAAAACCTCACTGACACACATACCCACAGGTCTTCAAGAGAACGCATATTTACAGAACCTCAGCCTCTACATAATGCTGCATTTACGCTGCAGATACACCTCAGTGTTTAAGAGGAGTGGGGATGTGTGAAGTTCGAAGAGTGACACTCAACCCTCTCCTACCAAGAGCAGAATCTCTAGCTGCCAGACAACAATTTAAGTCAAAAAACACTTATCAGCTTTTCCTTCATCTATGGCATGTGGATAAAATTGTCCTGTACAGATCTTGCAATCCTCAAGCTCTCGATGCTCCGTTAAGTACTGTGCCGGTAATTAGAATTCTTATGACTCTCAAAGGGCTAAACCAGAAGATTAAAAGAACTTTGTTTTCCTGTGAGATTATATGTTCTATACTTGAGTGACTGGGACAGATGATCATTGCTATATACAGGCTAAAAGTGTTTATTGCTGGCTTTGCTTTTCTTATGCAATGCTATGTAGGTCATTGTCAAACCTAGGGAAAGAAGATAGATGTGAGATTGAAAAAGAGGACTGAAAATCAGAAAGTGTGAGTCCTTCTCCTTGAACACATAGCAGGTTCTTTGCACCACAATTTTACATTTATGACTAAAGGTAACATTTGTTCCCTACTATGCAAAAGTGTTATAGCCTGACTATATTCATATGTTGACTGACTATGACATGACTGACTATATGCCATGGCAACAGCTTACATTCATGTTTATATGCAGACAAATGAAAGCAAGGTCTATCTTTTATGGTAATACTAATAAAATAGAATTTATGTATGGTCATACCTCAAACAAATTGGGGGAGTTCTGTATTTTTGTTGGAGTCAGTCAGGTTCTGCATTTGCAGGAGGGACTGCCAGTGAGATGCAAGATTGAAGTGAAGCAAGGTGGAATAAAGAGCCACGTAAAACACTTGGCAATGTGCTTTTCACTTTGATATTTTAATTATATTACAACATCTGTCTATCTGAACAATTCATATTGCATTTCTGTAATAGGTTTTTACCCTGGCTCTATGGCTATGTGTGATAAATCAGAGGGCTGTAACACTTCGACAGGTATGCAGCTACACAAATGACTCAGCTTCACCTGATGTTTATGAGATAAGGTCAAAGGCATTCCTAAACAAAATTTTAAAATATCCTATAAACTGCATATAAATGGTCAATTGCCTCTTCAGGGGAAGAGACACACAAAGAATTGCAAGACACCCTTTCATTTATTAAGGCCATATACACTATTACACCATGTAGGATGTAGGAGGAAATAGAACTGTCCCTGAGGGGGAGATTACAAGCATGTGTTGTTGTTACAGGAATTACACTAGGTCATCAGTCTGGTAGGGCCAAGTGGAGACATGATCAGCTTGGAGACGTAAGTGCTGATCTTTGGAAACTGACAGAGGATGAGGCCCCAGAAAGCAGGAAAAGTATTCAGGTTTCTAATTTCTTATTGTTTTCCAATGTCTGTGAAACCACTGGGTGGTTATAACTTCCTATATATTGATCATCATCCTGATCCTAACAAAGGGGAAGTTGGAAGAGTCACAGAATTTTAGATCAGTTAGACCCTTTTCTTAAATGAAAAGAAAGAACAGGAAAAAAAAGTTATCAAAGTATGTACTTTCAAGTACCTGCAAGACAACGAAGTGTGAACAGTTAAGGTAATAAACATGAGATTGAATCAACATCCTTTCTTCTTATGACAGTCTAGCAGTCCTGGGCAATAGTCGTGCCTGCACTTAATACAACCTTTGATCCTGTTCCTCGTGATTTCCCTATAAATACCTAGGGAAATATGGTCCACTTCTGGCACCTCCACAGTCCTAACATTTGGGATTTTCCTCCTGGAAAGTGGTTACTAATGGTTCACACTCTAGTTTGGTGCTATCCTGTACCTTTGCCAATGGCCCAAATAATGGAATAACAAGAGTACTTAGGAAACTCACCAGGATAGAAGGGCAAGAAAGCTCACTGTGTGTCAGGATTCCATTATGAAGTTATTGTGGCAGGATGAATAAATTACCTGAAATGGATGAAATGCCTGACAAGAAGAAAAGTTTTTATGAGTAATAATCATCTGTATAAATACAATCTCAGGAACAGTTGGTTAATCAGGAGTTCTGGGACAATCCTAGATCATAAATTGATGAAAGAACCAGTAACAAAAAAGTGGAAAAAATTCATTTATACTACAATGAATACACAGGAGCATTATGCATAAGACCTATGCACTAATCCTTTTACTCTACTCTGAGTAAGACCTCAGTGGGAATTCTATATTCAGTTTGATACAACCATTTTAAGAATTATCTGTAGAAAACAGGCCAATGGAGATCAAGGGTAATGTGAACTTTTAAAGCTGTGATTTATTATTTGAAGAACAGGGATTTTTTTGGACTAGTTTCTCATTGGAAAAAGGCAAACAGTCTTGAAACACACAGGAATGGCTGGAAAGAGGACAAGAATAACTGGTTTCTTTGCCCAGTGTCGCTGAACCATAGAATGGTGGAGGCTGAAAGGCACCTGTGGTTCAAGCCCCCTGCTCACAGCAGGATCACTAGAGAAGGTTGTCCAGGTTCATGTCCAGTGGGGCTTGGGTATCTCCAAAGACAGTGACTCCACCCCCACTCTGGGCAATCTGTGCCACTGTTGGACCACCTTCACAAAAAAATAAAAATTCTTAACTCTAAGTGACATTTCCTGTATTTCAGTTTGCAGCCGTTTCCTCTTGTCCCTTCTCAGGAAATCCATGAGCAGGGCCCCATCTTCTTTTCTTCCTCCCATCAGGCAATTACACACATTGAAAAGGTTCCCCCCGAGTCTTTTCATTTTGAGGCTAGACAATCCCAAGTCTTATTCCAGAAAATACAAGTACTGAGCATAACCACAGGAAGAATGAGTTAGACAAACAAAGAGTGAGTTAGACACAAAGCTTTTGGCTAAATAGGCCTGGGAATAGAGTGCTCAGTGACATTATCTGGGCACTATCCACCCCTGGTGTTGTTTAAGAACAGGTTAGGCAAGACAGGAACGAGGTAATGTGATCTCTTCCTATTCACAACCTGCAAGGATTTGCTGCACCCTAATTTTTATGAATCTCAGTCTCTTTACCCATTTCCACATTTCTTTAACCTTCTTTTCACCCATTTCCTGTCTTTCTTGTCTCATGCATGTACCTGCCAAGCAGCAGTAGAAGTTTCTGCCAAGGTGTAGCAACCCCACAGAACTGCAAACGCTTGCCAGCTGCAAGGAATTGCAACATTCATCCTGCTCAACCCTCTTTGCTTTCTGTGCCTCTTCACCTGGGTTCCGAGCCTTGAACAATGGGCTTCATGTCATGTCCCGTGTGCAGCTCTTGTCAGCTCAATGCCTCGTTATAAATATTGTGCAAACTGAGCTTAGGCGTCCACAGCCACCTGAGAAATGGTAGGATTGTCACATTTCAGGCCAGCAGATTCCAGCACTTCCCTAAGGCTGTAGATACTTCATCAGAAGGTCTGGGCCACAGCTTTTCAATTTATTGTTTTAATTAAGGAAAGACAGCCTCCTTCATAAGAATTTTGTTTCTTTCTGTGACATTTATCAATGGTTTTTTTTTTTTTTTTATTTGTTCCTAGGCAGCTGTTGTAAGCTGTGGAAGGAAAAAGGGGAAAAAAAAAAAAAGAGAAAAAAGGCTGACATTCCATTTCTCCCCCCGCAGACATATTTACCTCTTTAGAGAAAAAGCAGCCCTGAATATGCAAAAAAACCACCCCAAAAAATCAGAAAGCAAACATGAGCAAGTCCTCAAATAACTTTCCTGCTCAACTAAGCCAGTTTGAAATGAGGTTTCTGAGACCAGCTGGTGCACCACACAAGCAATTGTTCTGTTTGGCTATTTGATTTGCCTCAAGCTGCAATGCTAATTACAGTGAAAAAAATAAACACAAACTCCAGTTAAATTTGCTAACAATCCTAAAAATAGGAGCTCCTGCCCTACTCTTAATCAAACACAGCATCGAAAAGCAAACAGAATTTAATACTAACAAAACCAACTGTGGCCATAGGTATGATTCTCAGTTAGAGTATATAATTTTAAGTATCTGTTTTGTTTAATATATTTGATTCATTTTAAGAAAGGTAAAATGAAAAATTTGTGTCCTGCCACATTTTTATAATGCCTGTGGGGAAAGGATTTGGGGAGCACTGGGAACCAACACCGCTGGGTTATATGACTGACACAGCAAATAATTCACTGTGCTACTGGTAAACTGGAATAATGGGCACATGACCTATGCCATGGAGTATTTCATGGCTGGAAAGCACTTTGGAACTGGGTAAGTAAAAGACTACATAAATACACACAAGATCTTGCAAAGTTCCCTGAGATGGAAATTAGGTGAAAAATAATCCCCAAAAATTGTGATAATAGTATTAATTTATGTGGACACTACTCCATCAGGAAAAGATCGCTTTTTGTTCTATGCTTTACATATCCTCTTCTTACAGTCCAATTTGTTTGAGGGAAGGCTGCCTCAGCTACCAAATCATAAAGATTGGAGCAATCCTTAGAGTCAGATGTTTGTGACTCCTTGGCACCTTTCATAGGTGACTTAAGTCACTCCGAAGGGATATGCAATCACTTCCTCTCGGGGAAAAAGTGGCTTATATGAATTCTGACCTGGCCTGACTTTGACCAAGAGCACCCTCAACAAAAGAAATATTTACTGAATAGATAGATTGTGAATTTAATATCTTGCCCTTTCAAAATGGGTTTTTCAGAAATCAAAGTGTAGCTATACCAATGCTGGTCAGAAGGCACTTCTGGAGATTGTTAGCCTAACCTTTCACTTAAGGCAGCACTTTATTTAAAAGCAGGGCTAAAATTTTATATCTTGCTGCTCCTCACAGTTCATCTTCCCAGTCTGTATAAGGGAAAAAAAAAACTAATACAAAGCAGTTGAATTACTTAAATCTCACTCTTTGTAGTTTTGCTGTTTTGAAGGGTTCAGGCACCTCTAAAAGCAACACCTGAGCCAAAACTGATGTTTATGTGCCATGAGAGCGATCCAAGCATTACCTTGTGGCCAGGCGAGCGGAGCTCGGTGCCAGTCCCAGCCCCGGTGCCGCTCTCGGCCGGGCTCTGACGTCACAGCCGTTTTTGGGGGGAAATCCCGGCTTTGGCTTTGGCTGCATCCGCGGGCCGCTGCTGCCCCCTGCCGGCCGCCGCCCGCCCTACGTCACCGGGCTCTGACGTCATAGCTGAGCTACTGCCATCGGCCGGGATGAGCGATGGGACGGGCCTGTCACCGGGCCTGTCACCGGGCCTGTCACCGGGCCTGTCACCCACAGAGTGCCGCTGCCTCGGGTGGCTGAGCAAGGTGGTTTTGTCCCGGGGTTCTGGGTTTAATGCTAATGCTCTAATGGACCATTTTCTGGGTGCACCTGTGTAGTCTCACACAATCACAGAATTGTCAAGGCTGGAAGAGACCTTCAGGATCATCCAGTCCAGTTGTCCACCCCTAAATCAGGAGCTACATCACCCAGCTCCTCCTGGACACCTCCAGGGATGGTGACTCCACCATCTCCATGGGCAACAATTTCCCGATGCCTGAGAACCCAGAGAATGA
The DNA here is from genome assembly GCA_013399835.1 of Leptocoma aspasia. Lineage (NCBI taxonomy): Eukaryota > Metazoa > Chordata > Aves > Passeriformes > Nectariniidae > Leptocoma > Leptocoma aspasia. The sequence goes on from VXAX01006427.1 coordinate 186,060, forward strand.
AAAAATTTTCTTCTAATATCTAATCTGAATGTCCCCATCTCAAAATCTGTACGATGAATGCTAAATTACCATTCACTGGCACCGTTAGGTTCTCGCACTGAGCGGATTTTGCCCTTATCAGAACATCATGTAACAAAACACGTTACTTAGGAACAAGTGTCTCAGATCAAGCCCAAGGAACTTCAGGAGTTTACATTTTATATTTGACAGACTCTCAGGGTTTTGTTCTGCCAAGATGTGCCTTCTGCACATCTTGACCTGCTTGAGTCACAATGGAAATGTCCATTTGAGCTAATACAAAAATTGAATCTTTTCTTGCTCTGTCATTTACATAAATACACTCAGGCTCTGTTCCAACTTCTGGAAGCAAAGGAAGCTTTAGCTGTCCAGTCCTTGAGACAGAAAATCCACCAGGGACAACAGGGGAAATTGTAAGCACAAAAAGCTCCTTAAATCTCCTGCCCCTGAAAGGAGAGTTAGAGGAAAAGAAGCAGCAGGAGGGGATTACTCTGATGGATCGGGCTTCATCAACAGCTACTGGAGACTCATGCAGAGCTCCCAATGGGAAACTGAGAGACAAAAAGTAAAAATATCACCATGTGACACTGAGAGAATCTCACCCTCTTGGTGGTGTAGCTTGGATGGTACAAAATGTGAATAAATCACAAAGATAAATGCTTTAAGCCTCTCTGTAAAAATCTGAGAACATATGTTTAATTTTAATGTAATTAAGCCAAGAAAGCTTGACTTATGGTAAAGAAATAACTTTTATCAGGTTTATCAGAGAAAAGTACAATACACACTCACAAATAATAAAGATATGTCTCTATTCTACATTCCTCATTTGATAAAAACTACAAATTCAAGTGAGTGAGTAAAATTTCCAAACTTCCTTCTGGGTGAACACTGATACAGGACCTGGTTTTGCAGCTGGCTGATTCATTCTCTCCTATAGGAGAGAATGCCAGGCCCATCACATCAGTGCTGACCTGGTCACTAATCTCAAAAGTAGGTGTCACCGAAAGCAAAGTATTTGAAACCACACCTTCTCCCAGTGTTTTTTCCACTTCAGTTTACCATCCTTTCCCTCAGGTAGCCTGTGCTCAGTTTCAAGCCTGCAGGAAATTAAGAGCTGCTGCTTGTGCTCACTCCAGAAAAATTCCGGGTTTGTTCTTTCTGGATCTGCAGGCTTGTATTGCTTTTGAGATTGATGGATTAGGATTGTTGGAGATTTGAGATTTGGAATGAGGATTAGAGTGTGGTTACGGAATAAAGAGGTGCAGAAATGAGCCAATGGCTTTCGTTTGGGTTTATAAACTGAAACAAACTCTAATGCCTGTGTTGGGGTAATTATCTTCATGTAGATCCCAGACTGGAAATGTTTATTGGTTTTATGTGAAGATCAAGAGTGCCATGTGCAAGCAGGGTTCTACAAAACGCAGCTTGGAAGCCAAATCTGAAAGTACCCCCTGTTAAAATGCTGGATATGTCATTGTTTGTTAAAACTGGAACTGCAGGAACCCAAGGCCTCCAATGCAAACCTGACACCTTTCATAAGCTTCGACCAGGAACCCTGGGAATGCGGGCATCCCCCGGAGCCTGCCCGCACCGCTGGGGAGCATCCTGCCAACACGGGGGCACATGCAAGATGAGAAAGTTCTCCTCACTATTACAGGAAACCATTTTCCATCGCGGTCCTTCAGCCTTGCCAGCACGGCAGGAGGAAATTCAGGTGCTCGGAAGGCGCAGCGGTGCCGCAGGGCCGCGCTGTCACCCCTGGCGGTGACACTCGGGTACATCAGGCGACATCAGCAGCGTCCGGGGAGGCGAGACCCGCGCCCTGCCCCGCTTCTCTCTTCAAATGACATCCTGTGATGTCCTCACGTTCCTTGGCTGGCTGTGCCACGCCTGCCTCTGACTGCAATCCCAAAACAGCGATGTGCGCACAGAGGGGCTGGGGGGTGACACCCCAAATCCGAGGCACGGGAGGAACCAGAACTCAGCCACGCAGTTTCTCAGCTCTGTCAAATCCACCTCCTCTAATTTCACAACCGTGTCTGTTTCTTAGCGTAGTCAAGCACAAACTATTTAAGGCAGGGATTCCCTACGCAGGTAATGGTATGTTATATAATAAGAGTTATGTGTCTAATTGTTACTGAGGGAGAAAGAAAGGTGTAACAATAATAATTGCTATGATTCCTGCCTTCTACAGTAGTGCCTATTTTCCTTGAAGTAATCAGGGACTTGTTGCTAGGTAGTTAATATTAAAGGTACCTTAAATATTTTAATGTGTCTATGCCTGCTGTTTCTAGGCAGCAATATTTGTTTATGATATTGTTATCCAACCCTACCTTATATCCTTTATTCAGTGTAATCTAATATATCCATACAGCTAAACTTCAGTCCTGATACTTTTATTTGTCACAGAGTAGCATATTGAAGTAACTACTCTTTAGAATGAAAAGATACCTCTGATGTACAAGATTTTATCTTTGTCAGGGTGCTAGTTAACAATCTTATGAACTAAATGAAACAAATAAGGCCATTTAAAATTTGGTAGTACTTCAGTGCACTTTCAGCACCAGCAGATGCTTTCATCTGCCATAGTGCAAATTTCCAAAGTTTTAACGTGAATCGTACTATTTCACCCTTTTGGGTGGAGAGAAGTCCAACTTGGATTGATTTATGGTTACCTTGATCCTTGTTTTCGTGCTTCCAGGCATGTTCCATCTAAAGAACTGGCTTTATACTGGGTATGCAGTCATGCAGAAACTTTTATAAACATTTGACTTTATTGGCTCAAGGTCAAGATCACCTTTAATTGACATGAGAGGTTAGAGCTGAACCCCCAGCCCTTTTTTTGACCAAACTCTTTAAATTTTAAAGAGAAATCTTCACATGCAAATCTGCTCTATCTTGCTCTTTTTTTCTAAGTGGTAATAGGCCAAGGGAAAGAAACATTTCATGGTTGTTGGAAAGACAGCTGGGGAGAGCAGGAATAGAGATGAGACATGAGCTCATCATCAATGGTTACACGAGGGAAACTCCTGGGGACCAAGTACTCACCAACACCTAGCAAAATGCCCAACTGGGGACATGTGTTATCATTTCATCAGTCCTTTGGAAGTAAAAATTGCTGTATGTGTGGCTGCTGGGCAAAACTGCTTTAGGTCTCCCTTGCTTTCATCTCATCTTGATTTAAATAAAATAGGAAAGCTCACACTGGGTTAAACATTATGGCTCTTACTAACAGATTTTACAATCTGAGCTGTGCACGTGGAGTGGCAAGACAGAGTGCTGACAACTCCTATTCTTTGCCACAGATCAGTATGGGCTGCAGAAAAAAACCACATTATCTGCCTGCCAACCCTGTGGGAAAGGCGCAAGGGAATTATTCCAGACACTGCTCATTTCTGCAAATGGAAGGAGCGGAGCTTTCCTGACAAGACAGAAATGGATGAGAACTCAAAGTTCACGAATTGATGAAGAGCAATGAATCAGGGCTTCAAGTAACCCATGTGGATGATTTTGCAAATCTCATCTGTTCACTGTCAGGGGCTGCAGAAATGCAGTAAAAATCAGGCTAAGTTCCATAACCCCTTTGTTGCTAAATTCAGTGTATTTCTTTTACTGTTTTAAAACTCAGGTAACCCTCCATTTTTAAAAATTAATTTATATTTGTGAAGTCAGATGAACAGCAGACAGATCATCTATCCACTGAGTAGATATAAGTAGTAATATTTCAAAGCTTGTTACATTTTCTTGCCTGCTCACCTCATTCCTACATAGGCACCATATTTCATTAGAAGGAGTTAATTCTTTTCATCTCTGTTCCATCTCCAGCCTTTTTACCAAGACTCCAACAGCTATCTTTTAGTGCAAACCCTATCAGTGATTTCTGTGTTTGTTGTGGAACACGTCAGAGAACATTGCACAGTCCTTGAATAGATGTCAAATGTAAAGAACCAGGGATGAAGAACACCAGATTACATTTTTAATTCTGAAACATGAAGTGTATCCTTTCAGATCAATGCCCTTTGGAATTATTTTCTGAAATATGTGTGGCAAATGTGCTTTTCTTCTTACAGTCTGAAACTGAATGTAAGATCCTCCACTTCTGCTTGCCCTGCAATTTGCTGGTGCAGGGACATATGGAAGCTAAAGGCTGGCTGGACCTGCTCCTTCCTTTCATGCAGATTTCCAGCTTCTGGAGTGGAAATTCCAGCAGGAACAACTGAACTTGCCTCTTTTTTCTTTTTAAGTTGTTTATTTATAAATCCTGGAAAGGTGTTTGACTGAGAATTGGTGTGTTCCCCTGCTTTGTAACCAGCCTCTTGCCCATCTTAAAATAACTCTTGCTCTGGGTTTCAGGGGCTGGCATTCAGTTACACTGGTCTCTAGTGTTACAGACCATCCACGGTCCCTTAGTGGCTCACAGGCACAGGGACTGATCCCATGCACAATCCTATGGATGTGTTCTTTGGGCAGAGCTCAGGAACCCAAATTATCCAGTCTTAAAGGCTGCTTCCTTGTGCAACCAGGCCAGTGTATCTCAATGTCACCCATTTATCTTTAAGCAAATGATTTATCTTAAGAAAAAAATAGTTTAAACACACTTGTTCATTTGGCTTTCCTGTACCATTGCACATAAATAGGTGAATATGCCAATAAAATCACTGTTTGCTAAATGCTAAAATGATTGTGTTCATATTTCATTAACAGCAGTACTATATCTGCCCAGAGAAATTTGGCTTTGGAGTTTTAATATTCACATGAAGGCTCCAGGAAATGGTATTTTGTATAGTTAACTTCTGGCTTCAATCTCTATTCCACAGCGAGTGCTGAGCTCAGATTAGTTTTTCCTGAAGGCCTCCTTTACCCAAGTGGCCCAGAAGGGCTGGATTTGTTTCTGTCAGAAAAACTGTTTTACTGCTGGCTTTTGTAATAAACCCAAAATTTTATGATATTCAACTTTTACAGCACTAAGGGTTGTTTCTAGGACATCTGCATTTTATTTCTTGGACACAACAGGACCAAAAGCAGAGAAATTATTGCCCATTACTGGACCTTTAGTCTAAACCACTTCTTCCCCGTGTTTGTTTATGTCTTATTTATAATATATTGCCTTCTATTTGATTACCTGAGTATTTAAAAAGGTCAGTACATGCACATTTAAGGAGGGAAACCAAAAACATAGCAAATTAAAAACCTTCTCATAAGCATACCTTGACTGAGAATTGTCCTCTTCAGCAGCTGCGTGCCAGCCACCAGAAACTATTTTTTTATTATAATTATTTTCAAAAGAGATAGCCTCACTGAGGATCAGGGCATTCCTTGCCTTACCTTGACCTGAGGTGCAGAACCTGCCTCTACAAACTGCTGTGCTGCCTTCCTGCCTCCTGTGTGCAGTGTGATTTGTACCCCGTTCCTTGCCCACCTTGCCTGCAAACACAGCTGAGCCAACATGAAGCTGAAAGCAAAACATATCCCAGATAAAGGGTTTGTCCCTGCCTCTGGAGAGGAGCTGGACACCAGGTCTGTCTCACCCTGCTCCTGGGGGCAACGTAACTGCTGCCCTTTCCTCAGGATATGGCATGGTTTGGCAGTCTGTAAATAAATAGTCAAAATGCTGTATTTACAGGAAACACAATGCCTTGCTGCTGTGAGGGTTTAAATATAGAGAACAGGCCACTACTGGCATTTAAAATAGCACTAGCTGGACAAGATAGTGCAATCAGAAAATAGCCTAAGCTTTTACTGTGGTTCCATGTGCAGGCTTTTCAAATCCCTCCTGCTACTCTCCAATGAGCTGAAGCAGTGCCTTTCACTGACAGGGGATCATTTGCTTTCGAATAAATTGCACTGCTTGACATTTATTCAATTTTTTTAAATGGCTACTGCAAATGCACCGTGTATCTGAAAACCTTGCATCCAACAGCACAGTTGCTGTTTGTTGTGCACTGCTGTATTTGAGAAGCAATGTAACATAATTCTTATGGCTTTAAACTCTTAATTACTTTCTACCTGAGTTTCAAAGCCAAGTTTCCAGCTGTCACCCAGGGTCAAAGTACAGAGCAGGTTCCACCATCCTGCAGAAAGGCAAGTGAAGGAGGAATCCCCTTCCCCTCCTCTGCCAGCTCCACACATCACTGGTACCAACTCAAGGCAGCAAACAGGCTCTGCACAGAGTAGGTCAGGAGCTCACAGGGAACGGGTGGGAATCTTCAGCTGCTTCCTCCTTGGCCACTCCCTCCTCCCAGCCCATATGCAGGATTTGTAGCTATGCTGATGTGTCCAGACATATAAGCTGGACTGGGCACAGTTTAGTCTTGAGCAACAGAGCAAACAAAGAGAGACTATGACTCAGAGCACCAGTCTCCAGCTAGGCAGCTCCAGGGCAGCCAAATGTACTTTCCCTTATTAGGCCACATCATGAAACCTCACTTTGAGTTCTACCTAATTCTGCAGTAGTAGCACCGACTTTAAGAATCAACTTCTAAAGCAGCACTTGGCAGAGTGCAGCTCTACCTCCAGCTTTGCTTCTTAAAAGAACTCCATCAGTTGTAATGGAATTTGACTGCACCTCTCTGACCAACACTGAATAGTATAACATGAATCAGGCCCCATTAGCAGCAGATGACATGTATTAGAAATCTAGCACCTGTTTAGCTTCCTCTAAATACTTCATTTTTAAGACTATAATCCTAATTTCCACTGTGCCACCTCAGTTAATGAGGTGGTTTTTATCTGGATTATTCTAGTGGTCTACTAAGAGAAACCATTAAGAGAAAGGGCCTTATACCTCCCACAGACTTTGCTTAGAGAACTCAGTTCTAAAATTCCACAGCTGATTTTCTTCAATTTAAGTATTTTTGTTACATGATGTCAGGTTTGTGTCCTCAGCTGAAATGTAACCCTGCATGAGCAATGTGCCGCTGAAGTGAGTTCATGCAGGAATTATGCAGGCAGCTGAACTTTCACACCTCTTCTTCTAGAATGCCTCAAATGCTGCTCCCAAAGCTGGAGCAGCCAAAAGGTTACCAGACATTGTATTCTCACATGGTGCTGTTGACCGTCAAAATGAAACTGGAAGAAGCATCAACCTTCTCCCTACAACTAAGCAGACAGTTCACAGCCCAAATGCTACCTATATTGCAGTATAATTTACATGCTATATTGTTACTTTAAAATAAAGAGTGACAGTTCTCAATGACCACTCTCAACCTGCCTCTTAAAAAGAGGAGATTTTCAGATGGGTTTAAACCTTATTTCAAATCCACTCTCATGATTCTAACTGCAGTTCAGCAAGTGTTCACATTGCCTTGAACAGATCTGTTTTGGTATTCATAAATTTGGGGTGCAAATGCCACAAACATACTATCAGGTAAACAAAACTTTGCATTTGTAAAAATTAACAAGTCAAGTGTAACTTCTGGATTTCAGTTAAGACCCCTTCCTGCCCTGCACTGACTCTGCTGCTTTCATTTCACATGGATGTAGCTGAAAAATTATTTATCTCCCTTGCATAAGTGGAAATTGGTAATCTCTTTGAACAAAGCATTGCTTAAAACTGTTCACAAACTGAGAGGAATCCTACTGACTCTATGCATACAAAATGTATTTCTAAATACAAAAAAGTGTACTTCTGCATACAAAATTCCATAATTGTTAAAAAAGCAATAATGACTTTGCAGAAAAAGTTAAGATCTGGAAATTTCTCTAAGACAAGCACAGATCTCAACGTTATGAACATTTCTGTTGAACAGTGACTTCCAGGGTGAGGGGGCAGAAGTGATCAGCCAAATTCCTTTCTCAATCCATAGATGGGACACAGCAACAACATCAGAAGGGAGGACATGAATAGAGAAAGGCGTGGTTTTGCCTTGATGAGAAAACAGCTGTCAGACTTCAACTATAATGTTGCACTAACAAATCTGTGTTCAGAAGGGTGTATTTAAAACCAATTACTGCCTTTACAGTTCCAGCTTATAAAATCACAAGACTAAATTAGGCTTCCATATTATTTTATTTCCCTCTTAAAATATAGCATTGAAGTCCTGCACACATATAAATATCCCTACAGTTTCTTACACACTTTCTATCCATCATTACTTAAAGTGCCCAACTGTGAACATTAAAAGTAAAAACATTACTGTTAAGAGTGGCTATACTTGTAGGAGGACTGGTATTCTGACAATGCAGGCCACTGATTTTACAAAAATCACCTGCAAAAGAATACACCTTAAACAACATGTATCAATTTTAACCCTGAAGTCATTTTTCTTTTCCATTCATTGATCTAAAAGCAATTTAATGTACAGGGTTTATTTTTGAAACATGTCTTTTACATAGTGTAAGAATAAAGGATAAATGCATCACTTTCTTTCTAGCTCCCTCCTTTCCCCACAAAGTGTTTACTGTGTCCCAAGCTGCTATGTTGATTAAAACCAGTTGAAAAGAGCTCCGGAAATGCATGCAACTTAAAATTCACTTAAACACGCTTTAAGTTATAAAGTCTGAGAGATTTTAATTTCAGCACATGGCTATGGTTCAGTTGGGTTATTGGATGTGTTTGTCGTGGTGGTGAGATTGGTAAACACTTCTTCCTTACTCTCAGGCTGTTGTCTTTCCATTTTGGTTTCCTCTTTAGCATTTTTATTACTGGTATCTCCCTTGCTCTTGACTACCACAGGTTCAATCTCCATGATCTCCTGTGGTGGCTTAGGCTCTGGCAAATTTGGCTGAAGTCCATCAACTTGAACAGGTTCTGGGACATCTTCTGCTTTCTGTTCAAGTTTTTCCAAAATGGTCTGGACCTTCCTCACACCATCCCTCCTGGCCTGGCGCACATCCGCACGACCCTCAGGGTCCACTGAGTCTAGGGCCAGCAACTCTTTGGTCAAATACTCTTCAATCATCAAGTACTTTTTGTCAGTTTTCTTGCCTTCAAAGGAGTTGACTGCCTGCTCAAGCATTTGTACTTTCTCCAGAATCGCTTCCACTTTCAAAACACCAGGATGCTTTTGAGGTTCTCCTGTTTCCATCGTCTTTGGCGGCGCCGCTTCTTCGGGAGGAGGCCTCTCCTGGGGGGGAGCAGCCTTAGCTGGGGAAGGAGCCTTTTTATCAGCTTTCTCTGCCATGGCTGGAGGCTTCTGGGGTGGTAGTTTAGGATCTGGCTCTTGGTGGGTGACCTGAATTGGGATATACGTGGAGGGTGCCTCTGGTTCGGGCGGTGGGGCTGCCTTGTTGTCAGGCTTGATTTCAGGAGGAGGGGCTGGTCTTGGTGGCTCCTGAGCTGGGACTTGTTGCTGAGGAACCTGGTGAGCAAGGCAAGTTTTGTGTTGAGACACAATGCTCCTTATTTCCCTCTAAAGAACAAGTAATCTAACATCTAATTTTCTGTACTCCTAGTAGTGCAATTTCACACACACAAGATGATTAATCTTCCCTGAGCACTGCTGAATTTCACTGTTTTAAACTGAAAAATAGCACTGTGCTGAACAGCTATTATTGTCACCAATCAACTCTCTAAAACATTCAATTTTAACCCACCAAATCCTGCCCATGCTCAATAAAATCAGCCCCATAAGCAGGTTTAAAAGACAGGACCTTTGAGCAAAGCCTTCACCTAACTTAAATCAGTGAGATTTCTTGCAGCTGACTGTAACACAGTCAAGATTTTGTCCCCTGTTTCATTTAATTAATGGCTCATCCTTCTTGAGAAGCCAACTACTTTGCTGAGTTTTAATCACATTTTGGGCTATTCTCATCCTATTCCTGTTTTCAGGACATTCCTTTTTTTGTTAGTGCTTATTTTTAATCTTTAACCTATTTACATGCAGAGGTTACTGTGTCAATCTTATTACACTGTAGCGATTAGAGACTATCCTTGGGATTACTCCAGTTTTAAATCATCAAATCAGAAATCTCTTGAAATTGAGATTAGTTTTGAAATCTTAGCAAAAAACTGGAACTTACGAGATCTGCATTTTCCTCCCCCTGACACACCCTTTACTTACTTGGGCACATAAACAGTGATTTTGAAAGATACTAAATCCAGCTGTCATGGATTTAAACAGCTGGAGTAAAATATCTGTATTTTATTTAAAACAAGTACATAAATGGCCTGCACTGAAAATCTGTTACTGCTTTGCCTGTTAAACATTAAATTTGATCAGGGAGTGCAAACTCTCACCCACGAAAATAAATTAGCACTGACCTAGACTATGCAATTAAATCTTGAGTATTCCTTGTTTTGTCCTAGCCTGGGTTTTCAAAACTATTAACCTAATTCTGCTCCTGTCATTTTTAATGCAAAAAGTCCCCAGAGAGGAAATCAAGGCTTGTTTCTGTACATACCCCCTTCCACACACTCACAGTTGCCTAATTCTCAGTAGCCTTTTAATTGTAGTTTTAGTAAGAACTGTAACATGGAAACAATGTTCAATGAGCAGCAGGTTCTATGCTCAAGAACATGCTTCAAGTCAGAAGAATAAAAAGCTCTGGATTTTGCTTATCTTCTTTCTTCATAGCAAAAATTACTTTGTGCATCTGATGCTATTCCCTAATGGTTCTGAGACATCAGTGAAGTATATTTACATAGATGTCACAAATCCCACAGACCTGGTTTTCTTCTCATAAACATAATGCAACATCAGTGACCTCAATGTAATTACACCAAATTATACTCTGACAAGAGAAGATTAAATCGTGTGCTAAATCATATTTCAGTGATCCACCACAGTCCTGACAGGTGGAAAGGCAACTTGCTGCTTATCTCAAGATCTCCCAGTCTGTTCAAATCTAGCAGTGGAGATTGCTTTATGTGCTTTCACGGATGTGTTAGTACAAGCTCATTTTTCAGCTCTAGCCACACTCAGGTCCCTGGCAGGTGAATCACTTCCCCATTCTACATACCTGGGGTCTGTCTACTACTGTCTGCACTCGGATGGGAGCTGGGGGCTGCATCTGGGAGCTCACTCTGGCCGGGGAACTCTCCCGACTGGAGGAGCCTCTCTGAGCCACCCTGAACGGAGACTGCGCTCGCGCCGCCTTGGGCTCCCTCTCCTCGGGCTGGATTTTGTGGAACACCGGCTGGTGGGCTTGGAACTCGCTCTGCTGGGCAGGGTAGTGGGTCTTCTGTGCCTGGTGGTAGGCTTGTGCTGGCTGGCGTGGCATGTTTTCATGGATCACAGGGATGGGAATATAACCGCGAGGAAGCGGATGGCTCCCCGCGTTGGGTCTGCCAGAGGTCTGAGGGGAAACTGTTGGAGGGTCGGATGCTCCAGGAGGCTGAGGCTGCCATGAAAACAAAAATGCATTATTAAATGTTAACCATTGCGTGCTCACAGAACTTTTCATTTCTAAAGAGAAAAGAGGGCAATCATCATAGAAACTGAACTTGTGTTTCCAGCATGCAAGGACTCCATTTCCCTGGTTTTTTGGCCAAGAGCCTCGCTAGACAAACCACGTAAGTTGTGAGAGCATCATTATAACAAGTAGGAACCTGAGCTACAGCATTCCCAGCCCTGAAATGAGCAGGGAGTGGATGCTCAGTCAGAATGTTTGCTGCTTTTGCATGGCTGTTCCTGTCTAAACCTGTTAAATTTGAGGTAAACTAAAGCTAAGCAAACAAATTACGTGCTGGAGACACCCAAACCCCTAAGAGCACACAACACTGACTTCTGATCCTGGCCACACAAACAGATTTTGTATGTTTTGTTTAGAGCACGTCATTAATTTGGTGATGCAGATGTGGCTGATTTCCCTTTGCCCCCCCTCCTGTGAAAGGCCAGACTGGAACTGTGAGAGGAGAGAGCAGGCAATGCAGGAGAGAAGGGGAACAAGACCCCTCTTTTGGTGCTGATAAACTGCTCAGCTGCCCATGGAACAGCAGGAACCTTGGATAAATAAATGATGGTTTGCATTATAGCACTGCTATGCGCAGTGCAGGGTCTGCAAGACAGGCTCTGGTCACTTGGCACCCACACTGCACTGCCTGAGCGTGTAACAGCAAGTTCTGAGGCCCTCCCTGGTTATCTCCAAGTGAGTGGCACAGAAGTCACATTCCTAAAGCCACTCTGCAGAGGAGGCAAAGCTGTACAGAGCTGAGAAAAGGAAAAGCTGAGCTTCTTGTCCACGGACACGCATGGTTAGTCAAGACAGCTGAGAAACCTGCCAACAGTATTTTAATTACATTCTTCAAACTCAAAATGGGTTTCAGAGAAGATGCCACCACTGTTGAATTATAGACCTGATACATTTTCAGCTTGGTGAAAGCTGAATTTCCTGCTCATCTTACTTTGAATAAAAATAAGGCTTGTATTTCCATATATTACAAGAACACTAATTTGCTAGTTCTCTACAGAGAGCAGGCCAAAAATCCCACCTTCTGAAACACAAAACAAGCAGGGTGACTTTTTTCCAAAGAAGTTCATAGTCTGAAAATATTTTCACATGCCACTGAAGGACAAAAGTACTTCACAATTCACTTCTAAGTCTGTGTATATGTAAATCCATTTCATACAACTGAAATTTGCAATTAGGAAGCAAAAATCTTCTGAAGTGGCCTGGGTTGTTAGCTGACTGGACACTTGTCTCTCCCACTTTGTTCACCCGGTTTGACTCATGGTGCAGAACTCAAGAGGCTTGTCTGCACCCTCCACTTGTGGGGGAACCCGTACAAACCCTAAAACAACCCTCCCCTGCCACAGGGCCTGCTCAGCTCTGCATTTATCTCTGCAGAATCATTCCAGAGCAGAAGTGGGTGACGCCAGGAAAAACCCATACATATTTATGCTGCCGTGACTGTGCACTTTCAGTACTCCACGAGTTGGGAAAACACAATCCTGTGGCGAGTGGGGCTTTCCAAGGGCTAAGCTCCCCGTGTGACATTGAGGCCATAAATGCTCCAAAGACTGCTGCAAGCAGAGCCCGGCCGTGCTGACGCTCACCTCGGGTCCGTGCGTGGCCGGCGCCGCCGCAGCTGCCGGTGTCTGTCCACATTGTTTATCGGCCACCACGGCCTCTGCCGGGCCCCTGGCCGGCGACTCGGGGCCACCACAGGCCCCCCTGAGGGGTGGCTGAGCCTGCCCCGGGGCGGGCACGGCCTCTGTCTTGTACCTCTGTGGCCCTGGCTGCGGGGAGGAGAAGCAGGGGTGCTGCTGCCGGCCGTCGATGCCCTCGTGGATGACGGGGATGGGGATGTAGCCCGCCCGGAGCTTGGGGTAGCCCGCGTGTCCTTCTCGGGCCGCCGGCTGCTGCTTGGGGCTGTCTCGAGATGGGCCATTTGCTGAGGACTGGCCTTCCTGCAAGTGAAAACAGCACAGAGCACTTGTTGGGTAGCTCAATAAACATGGTGAGAGAAAGCTGCCCTAAAGGTCTGTCCTAAAAGCAGCATCAGCTGAGTATGGGGAGCTCAGAGCCTCTCAAGCCCATGCAGGGCAGCCAACAGCAGGTGCCAGCACTGCAGGCAAGGGGAGGAAGCTAAAAATCCTGCTTATGTGTGGGGCTTTCACCCCCACTTCTCACAAGCATTCACTTGTGCTTTGAAATACCTGCCTAATTCCACCTGGCTTTCTTATTTATCACGCATCACCAGCACTTAGCCACCAGCCCACCCTCTTCAGAGGGAGCTCATCCAATTCAAACAAGTACTGATGGGACCAAAGACATTTCCTCAGCACCTCTCAGAACACATCTGTGCTACATGTGAAAAGACACTTGCAAAGAAAACTAATCCCAACAGAAGCACAAATTTTGTTGCCATCATTCTTCCCACTGGCTATTTGAAGAGATACTGACACCACACACTGAACATGTATTCACTTCCAGCTAGGGAGGATCTGGTTCAGTAAATATTGAGGGAGGGAGAAGGAGAAGACAGGATAGCTTAACAAAGAGGAAAACACCAAAAAGCAAGATTTAAAATCCCTGTGCTGTCTGAGTACGCTCACTGGACAATGTCAAAGCTCTGGCAAGGGTGGAAGTGGTTTGTACTAAGAGCCCTCAGAAGTCCTCTAGTAAGTTCTTCCTGCATCGGTCAATTCTATTTTGAGACCCCATGAGGGCCAAGTTCCAGATGTATCTCTAAGTCAGATCATATAACAAGCACCTCTGTCATTCAGAGGGTAATGTCATTATTCAGTAAGAGGAGAATTTAATAAGGGGACATATGGTGCAAGTGTTGGAAACCCTATTTTTAAAGAGGTGTTTAAGCTGCAAAAATATTTCATGTTGCTCCTGTACACATTAACATACTAATTAATCAAGAATTCACTATTTTACCAACCAAGTTATCGGTGTTCTTCGTATATGATTGTATCGCCTTAAAAAGTGATTTCTGAGAAGTCCTCTTAACAATGAAACTGCAGAGAATAGAGGCTGTTAATTATGTAAACTACTGAAGACAAAAAACACAGAAAGCAACAAGTTCAAAGTCTGAGCCACACTGTTCCATTTCCTTTTACTCATTAAAAAGAAAACCAAAAAACCTCCACAAAGGAAAAATTCTAGAAGAGGCATAGAGGAGAGCCAGGCCTAGAAAGTTCGCAGAGAGAAGCAGTCTGAAGTTGGCTTTCCCAGCTGCAGAACAAGGATGATCTCATGCCAACGTCTGCACCGGGATCCACGGATGAGTCATTTTAAATTCACCCTACCAGGAAACCACGCTGCTCTGCTGCACACAGCCTGTCCAGGGCCCTCCAGAGCGCGCACACCAACAAAGCCCTCGCTCTTTCACCTCCCAGCAGCACAGCCCCGGCCCCACGGCTCTGCCGGGACCCGCAGGGACGCACCTTTATGCCAGCAAATAAATCTGAGGTGTGCCCCGGCTGGGCTGGAGGATGATTCCCGGCGGGAAGCAGCACCTTGGTGCTGCGCTGACTGCGGCCATTCCGAGCGCCAGCCGCTCGCCAGTGTCCCCCAGCAGTAACCCGAGCAGCCGCCCCACCTACAGCCACGGCTCCCACCGCTATAAAAAGGAGATTCCCTCACTTCCAGCAGCTCCATGCTGGGAAGGGTTTAGGAGCTGGGTGGGCCAGCAGCACCTGCAGGTGCTCTGGCAGGAGAAGGGTGTCAGGCAAAGCTGCTCCTGGTGTACAGCACTGCCCAAAGGGAGTAGCTGCTTTGGGGTCTGCGTTGGTTTTGATGGCTTCATCTGGGGATAAGACCTCCAGTTTTCTGGAGTACCCCAGGATGATAAATCATTCAACATGGACACTGTCCCACTCCCCACACCCTCCACGAACCCCCCCAAAGAGATGGGCTTCCCCTCCCTTGCCTTCACCTTCAGACCCCTGAGGCTGCCCTTGTTTTGAACCTTCTCAGCAATCTGAGAAATCTGCCACTGCAACTTAAGCCCTGCTAGGACATACAAAAGAGGCAGCCCAAATCCAAAGCAAAAATCAGGTTGGACTGCTTTTTCAAAGCATCCAGTTCATAAATTAAGTAAAGCTTCCGTCAATACTTTAGGGGTTTTTGTTTTGTTGTTTTCTATTTTTTTTAATAGACTATACTCCCATGATTTCTCACGTATTCTTACAGCTTCAGACAACCTGTGCTGTTCCTGTGGAAAGTCAGTATTTCAAACTAGTCCTTTGTTGCAGGCTTTTTTCCCCCTGTAGTCAGGTCTAACCACAGAGGCCTCAACTGTGCAGTCATACTGGGACAGCCCTCGGTAAAAGAACAAATGCAGCGTCCTTGTTTTTCCCACCATCAGTAGCCCCGAGGCACAGATCAGGTTCAGGAAAGGTGCTCTCATCACAACTGCACTTCCTCATCTACACCGTCCCCTTCAACACTTAATTAATACTTAACTCTACAAACAGTTGCCTACGTTAGCCAGCTTGTATCACCACATCTTTAACATTCTTTCTTCCCTGTTTCTTTTCTCCCCACAGTCCTACAATCAAACATGGACAATCCAGATATTCTGAAACTCCCATCACTGAGGAATGACACCACTGAGGAGGCCCTGGGTTCAGGGAGATGCTGCCAGTGGTTCAGGTCTGTATTTAGTGAGAATCTGACACAGCAGCGAGTGCGTGCAGATCCCAGTGTCCCTGTCTCCAAACTTCTGGCCAAAGCAGTTCTGTTCTGTGCAGAAGAGCCTGTGTTTCCAGCCTGGGCAAACAGGTTCTGGAAGACTTCAGGAGAAGCTCAGGTGTGCCTGGGGACACTGTGACAATGGGGAGGAATGGAATCAAGCTCTGGAAAACTCAACAGTACGTTAAAGAAATCCACAGATTCCCTCCTAATGCTTTAATTCCACAGCACAACAAAAAGTAGTCATTTCTTGGTTTTATTTACCTTCCATCACATACATTTCTTGCTTGTTACATTAACAAACTTGTTACACCTAGAAAAAGTCCAAAGCTCACATTTAACTCAAATCTGCACAAAGAGAAATGACCAACAAATGAAGGACAAGTCTTAGTCCATCATCCTTCCTGGTTTAAGTATAAAAAAAACAGGAACCCAACTCAGATTTCTGCATTAAAACAAATTGAAGGAAATTTCTCCTGCCCTCATCTAAGGAAACAAGTTCCTTAAAATTGAGAGTAGCTACAAGCAGCAGAGTATCAACTAATTTTCAGTAAGTACCAGGACTGACTATCAACAATCCTGGCTGTGATCACACACTTAATTCACCTTGAAGAGAGAGAATCCCTCCAAAGCAGGGAGCACAAAATGCAGAAACTCCCTTGAGCAGCACAGAAATTTTCACAACAGTTCTAGTCAACATTTCAGGTAGCCTGAAATACCCACAGGAACTCAAACCTGATCCAGCACTCAGGAGGCGCTGGGCTAAGGCATCCCAGCCAGGCAAGTGAGAGGTTTGGCCCAGCTGCAGGAGGGACAGTGGAGCTGTGCCTGCAGCTCTGCCCAGGAGCTGGGACAGCTCTCGGACCAGGACAAGCGTTTCTGTTGTGAGGCCATCACCAGGATAAATAAAGGTGCAGCCAGCACCAGTTGTGCAACTGGAAAAAACACTTCATACCCCCACATCCCACTGCTGGCTTCCCGTGGGAAGGGCACTGTCAGGACTGACACTAAAATCCTCCAACTTGCTCCCATTTTAAGTGAGTTGAAGCCATGAGACACTGGAATAAAAAAAAGCAACAGCAAAAGCATAGCCTTGCACCAGGATTCCCAGTACAGCTATACTATCTGGAGTGATAATGGATAACTCCTAGTGTGCCCCAAGTCTGCCCAAGTGTTATTCCAGACTCAAACACAGAAACCTGCAAATTCAGTCACTGCTGATGCCAGGAAATTGCAACTGGAGTTTTCCAGACAGCTCTACCATTTGAATAAAATTCGTCAAAATATTCTGTATTCATGTCAAATGACTTGAATAGTTGTATCAAATTCAGAATGTCCCTTTTGAGACTTCTTACATAATACATTTGTCATTCCTCAAATACTGAAATGGTCTACAGAATGAAGTCTAAAAGCCTCCTTTGCTGCCACCACACTTTTGCACTTCATTTTTTAACCTGTACTGATGTTATTTGCAGTATAATCAATTCAGTCTCTAAAGCACATTATTCATGCACCTAGCACCCCTGCAGCTCTCACAGAGCAGCAGTGCAAGTATTTAAACTGTATCTGTTCTGTAAATACTATCTAGCAAGGGGAAAACAAAATTTACCAACACTGCCAAGAGATTAAACAACTTCTCTGTAAGCAAACAGATGGTCCACTGACTCCAGTGTCATTCTGAACTTGTAAGCTGCTGCTATAGAGTACCACACAAATAATTATTCTGGTTGCTCAAATGGCTGAGAAAATACCAGCACCTGACAAAAATCTTACTTGAGCACACACCTTTCATAACTTTAAGCCCAAATCCTATCTATTTAGGAAGAAGGGAATAGAATGATTCTGTTCTTTCACAATCAAATACAGCAATATAACCAAAATGAGTGACATAACCAAGTTTTGTTCACACACTTGCTCAAACCTGTATTTTATCAGAAATTGCCATGAATAACCAAAAAAGCCAGTGGTACCCAGTATTCAAATTAAGAATAAAGTAACTATTCTCTTTATTAAAGAAAATACCATTTTTGTCATAGAAAGGCAAAATCTTAACCATTGGAATTAGACTCCACGTCCACTTGTACTCTACTTCTGTCCAGACCTTCTTTCCTTCTTAGTTGCATAAATTACAAAAGTACCACACAACCTTTGCCACCAATAGAAATGAACATACTCCAAGTATTTCTAAGAAGTTCCTCACGGGTGCTGTGTGCTTGAACATATCAATAGCACAACATCAGCATGAGCTGGGTTTTACTAACACTTCCCAGAGACCTACACGAGCTGGAAGGTACCCAGTGATTTACTCTCAGTGCTGACTCCAAACTTCTTACAGCCCTGCCTCAGCTGCTGCAGACATTTGCATTCTCACCCTTTTACTCACAATTTGTGCTTAAATATATAGACTGAGCACATAGGCATTTGAGCAAGATATCATTAGCTAATGACTGCAGGAAACCATGAATAAGCTTAGTTGCATGAGCTGTCTCAGTAGAACCTCATGTCAGTCGCATCATGTAACCCAATTACAGGCCAAGCTGCTTTTGATGTTCTACTTGCTGAATGCTGAGTTTTGTTTCCCAACATACACATGTGTAGGCAAACAGGCCTTTTGTTCTCTCTTGTAATTATCAAGTTGTATTATACAAGCATTACATTAACATTCACTCTAACCGATGCCATTAGAAATAAATAAACACCATTAAAAACAGATGGAGAAAACTAACCCTAAGCTTTTCAGAACAGAGAGCCTTACTGGAGCAAATATGTTGGCTATCTTGCAGATCAATCTTGTTCCAGGAACAAAACCTGTCCTCTTTTAATCACTAGGAGGATTCTTTCTTAAGCTAAAATGCCTTGATGCAGACATGACAACACCTGCCCTGTGTGCCCATGAGTGGAAGCTGGCACTGAAAGCACCTGATGGGCCAAACTGAACATGTCTGGGAAAGAAACAATGACTGCTCCGAGGAGCAGAGTGCTCTTAGAGAGCTGGGATCACCACCCACCCTGCTTGCTTTAGTGGATGGAGTTAGAGAAAAGCCCTTTAGAGCGCTAACAGAAATATCCTTGCCACAGGGAATGACACTTGATTCAGTTATTTCTGTTCACTGTCTCATTACCTAAGAAGCAGGTGGTCGAACTGTTGCTTTCCTGTTAGTTCTAACCCAGGAATCTGAAATACATCAGAAAGCACAAGCCAGAAAAATTAGCAAAATGTTGCCTGATAAAAATAAAAAGGAGAATAAGCAGATAATGGTTGAAGAGTAGGTGTGAATTTCAGTTTATAGTCAGGCTCCACATTTTCATCTAAAACTTCATTTTGTACACAGCAGTTTTCTGACATCACTTCCCTAAAGAGCAATTTTCCAACACCATAAAAGCACTTGCTATGTTGCACTCCATTTATTAATTATAAGGCTTTGCCATCAGCCATAAAAACACACTTTTGTGCTACCCAGCCTACTGTGTAATGTCAAGTAAGTTGCTTCCCCATTCCATGCCTCATTTTCCTGTCTGTAAAACCAATAAGGAAAAATAAAAATATTCAAACCAACCGCTCCTGCAACGTATTTAAGATACAGCATTTTTCTTTTTGTCCATAATTAAGTAATGTGTGTGAACAAGCAATTTCTTCTAATCTACATTTACCTTTACACCTTGGCATGAAGGGAAACCACAGCTTACCTATAGAGTGATACTGTCTGCACACCCCAAAGCATATTGGATTGTTACCTGCCTTATCATGGTTCAAGTGGCAACAATTCTATTTTTGCCACGTAGTCATGGGAAAGTTCTGCCTGTGCATACAAGTGTTAAAAATATGGTTCCTAGGTAAGAATGTGCCACCTGGCACAAGTATTCTTCCTTTGTCCTTTAGGTAAGAGGCACACAATGCCAGGAGTTACACAGAATCCTGCAACCCCTTGTCTGCTTTTCCTCTTGCATTATCTCCAGTATCATTTCTTGGTGTTCCTGTCTCTTATTTCCCATTAGACCCACCCCTTGTGTTCAGGTTATTTGGTATGTCCATAAGTTAACTCCCTGCTCACCATGTTCTGTCAGGGGGGGCTTTAAATAACTACACCAAGCAGCTGCAGCAAATCTGGGCAAAGCCAGAACACAACCCTCCAAAAATCCCCTACTGATAGTTTTACCCCTCCTACCTATTAAGCCTTTTCTGTGCAGTATCTTTTTAATCCAGTAACTAACTTCTTAGCCTGACAGAATGCAAATCAGCATTAGGAATGTAAAAGCACTGCAGGTGGAAAAGACCTTACGTGTTACTAAGCTGACTTCACATTCCCTTCCCCTGAGGAGAACCACTGCGAGAGGTACAGCTTCAGAGAGGCTGTTCTGACCTCTCAATGCAATTTCTAATTTGGTCTACCAAGGATTTTTCAGTCAACTTGACCATGAGAAGTCAGTGCTCAAAAATAAGCCCACTGCTAAAGAGATGCGAATTGAGTGACTTCAGACTTATTTGGGGAAGCAGAGAGGAAAGAGAGACAACAGCCATGAAGGGAGAGGATGGAAACTTAGGTGCAGCCAGTTGTTCCCCAAAGAAGCATCAGCAGCAGGGTGAGATGGCTTTTTCTTCCTTTGTTTAGGCCTGTGCAGTCATTGCTGCAGCCAATACTTCTCATAGATCACTTTTATGGCTGCTTTCTGACTCGTGCCTGGCTGCTGCAGCTTTTACCTCAAACCCAAGGCACCAGCAAGCTATTGATCACTTCAATACCCGTTTGTGAAGCTCAGCACAGTCAATTCCTTTGGTTTATTTTTAGCTGCATTATTTCCCAGGGGGTTTACTGCATGTGGGAACAACACACAGAAGGGGCATCGATAAATACCTACACAAACCCTCTTTGTTTTCTTCTTTAAATGCTATCTATTTTTATTGACACTTTGGGGAACACCAAGTTAGCAATTTAATGTCATAAGACAAGCCTGCAGGAAGTATGCAGAGCTGTGACACCCTAAGTTAGCACAAAAAATAACTACAATAAATAAGCATAGGAAATGAGTAATTCTACCAAAAAAAAAGAAGAGTGACACTGCTAGTAAACACAATTTTTACTAGATGTATATACTCATAGTATTGATTATACCTTACTCCTTAAACGTCTTACTGTTAACTAATCAGATCCTTGAAAGAAAATCATTAGTCTACCAAGAAGCTTCATTAATAAATACTCTTCTGTCCTTTGCAAAGTCATCCCTTACTTCTCACTGAAGCAACATGAGATTTTTTTTCCTTTCTTCTGAAGGGCTCCCCAATCAATCCTCATGCTGCAGTGATTTCTTACACGTAACAGAAACAAACATGCAGAAGAAGACCCATCCTTCATGTCAGTAAAAAATAAAAAAGGCCAGACTGAATAAGCAAACAACAGAGCCATCTGAATTCACAAATGCACCTAAAATACAGAGTTAAATGCAAAATCAAGGTCTGGTTTGTTGCTTTAAAATAGCTTTGTCATGGGTTAAAATTTCAAAAGAGCCACTTCAACTTTTACCTGATTATGTATCTGGCACAGATTACTGCAGTCAGCATGGCTACACTGATGTTAAGCCTAGGGTAAGTGAGAAGACCAAGATCAAGCACTTGGGAACAACAGGACTCTACTGTGACACTGCCTCAGCTGTACTCTTACCTAGGTAGAAAAGCTCAGTTAGCCCTAGATCTGTGCTCCAGCCATTATCCACTTACAGTGTAATACCTCATTTCATTGCCTGATCCCTTCAGAAAGGGAATAAACACTCATGGACAGAATATTGGTGGATGTAGTGCAAGACCACCTCAAAGGTGGTTAAAAATTGCTAATTTCACTGTCAGATTTCAGTGAAAGCAATGCAGTGATGGAGTCAGCACAAGTTTGATCTTTGTATAATCATCCTTGAAAAGGTGCATGAAGTCTGACATGTTCAGTCAGCTTTTGTGATTCTCAGATCACTTCTAAAAGCCCCAAGTTCTCATTTGAGCTAGGCTGAGAATGAAGGAAAGCAGAAAGCTCTCCCCATCAAACCTCTTTTGCTTTCATCTGTGGTTATGTCCTTCCTACCTGTTTAGGTATTAACAGAAGTCTGATCTCTTCAAAAACCCTTGCTGGATTTGAAATTCAGTGTCAGTAGGTAATTTGCCTTCCTTGGCATTGCCTGGCTAAGAGAATATTTAGGAAAACACGTTTTCCTTGGGCCTGATTCTAAGATTCTTTTGCTAACTAGTACCTGCCCTTGTGAAATGTACACTGGTACTCAAGAAACTGATGATTTCAGCAGCTGTCCACAAATTCCAGCAGACACATTTAACTCAAGGCTCTGATGAATAGCTCTGTGAGAGCAGCTACACACCACTTCTACCACCATGAACTGGAGGACTTTTTCAGATAGGAACTCCCAAAAATCAACAGCTCATCTCTAGAGGTATTTCTCTGTCTCCCAGTGAACAAACCCAAAGCACACACTCCTGCTTACAGCCAGGAGTAACAGATTTTCCTGTCTGGAAAAGTGTATACCCAATAAAAACTGCTCAAAAGCAGATGCAGCTTCTTCTACCTGTGACAGCCCTTGCAATTGGCAGAAGAGGCACAGAGGCACTTCTCATCACCACAGATTTCACACAAGACAGGGGTGAAAATTTGCTTTGTTTCAGGCACCCACTCAAGCAGAGGGCTGATCCACCAGACAGCTTCCAATTCTCTTCACACAATTATTGAAAGCAGCTTGAATCCGACTATTCTGCTAAATGGGTTAGTCTCAAGTGGTATTCCTGGAACAAAAGCCTTTCAGTAAACAGCACATTTTCCTTCTTAAGTACATTCCATGGTTATAAAAACCACATCATTTTTATTTTTACTAACATAACAGCCCGTGTTAGCAGGTGCCTCCAAAAAGGAGAGAAAACACTTTTTCCTATGCTAGTCTCAATATTCTTATTATCAAATTACACTTTTTCTAAGACCTCCGTGTATTATTACTAGAATTTATTTATAGATCAAACGAACTAGAACTTGAAGAGCTGCACAGGGGGTTAATTTGTGACAGAGAAGTACATCCCTTCCTTTTCAAGGCCAGCTGCTCTCACACCGAGCTTTCAGTCACGGTCTGCACTCGCAAACCGGGCAATTACTATTTTAAGAAACGGCAAGTTCATAAAATAATTAACACTTCCTGAGCGCTTCGCTCCTCATGTTGTACGCAAGGCAAGAGGAGAAAGACTTTCATCAAAAGTCCGGTGCAGCCGCATCCCGCAACCAGCGGCCCC
>VXAX01006430.1:0-21702 GCA_013399835.1 Leptocoma aspasia
TTTATATTTATATTGTTTAATTATTTATTTATTTACCCCTAGAGGCTTTTCAATCAAAATAATTTCAGATTATGGGGTCAGAATGAATATCATACTTCTGTGTTAAGTACTTGCCTACTTTGTGGGATGTTTTGTGCAGATTCTTCACTAAATTATCTTAGCTGCTGTTGCTAGGTAACATTGTTTGCTTCATAGCATCAGAGAAATAAGAGAGTCAAAGAGAGCAATTCCATGTTATTATCATCTGAGTTATACTAATAAAGTTTTTGTTGTATGTCTTAGAAATCTTTCCCCCTTTTTTTCCCTCTTAGGGAACATCATTGTCTATGGGAATACAATTGACATTTATACCACGATAGAAACCCTCTTATCCTTTGGGATTGATGGCTCCCGCATCCATCTTGTGCAGACTCCGCTCAGCTCTGCCAGTCCCTGCCTTGCTGATGCCACCCTGGAGCGCACGGTGGGGGAGGCCCTGGCAGAGGCGGGCGTGGCCGTGCACCCGGACAGCGTCCTGGCACAGTGGGGCCAGGGTGACCATGGCCTCATCACCTGGGCTGCCTTCACCACTGCCTCAAACCCGCTTCAACTGCAGTGCTCAGTAAGTGCATGCTTCCTGCACCTTTCCTTCAGGCTGGTTTTTTAACACATAAACCATCAAATCTACCTGCTCCCTCACAGATTTATCTATTTCTTCATTGTCTCTAGAAGACTGAACATTTACTTGTTAGTCTCAACGATTGTTTTTTTAAAAATCCAAATAAAGCTATTGTTAATGCCCTGACTGATTTGGATTAAAATGTATTTAAGTCACATGACACACAAGTAATTGTTCTGATTACTGATCACATTCTGATCACACTGCTGAGTGACAAATACTCTTAATTCATTTTCGAAGCAATTCCAGAAATCCTTTTCTTATTTAAATGTACAGTTACTCCTGTCTATATTTATGTGCATTTGATTGTCATAGTAGAAGCCAAAAACACTCAGATAGTATATAACTTAATGAAAATATATTTTAAGCAGGTTCCTTTCCCGCTATATCAATGATTGCAGTTCTTTTCACTTCCAGTACCAATATCGTATGGAAGCTGTCGGCATGTTTACAGGTGTGGCTCTACTCTGAGACTGGGGGCAGGTTCTACCCTTTCCTAAGGGTCAGCATAGTTCTGTTTTCCTTTATTGGGCTAATCCACAGGAGTGAGTCACTTCAAAACCTGCATCCGCAGGGAGCCACCAAGCCCCTCTGCACTTCCCACTGCGTGCCCTCCTCTGTGCAGCTGTTGGGGTTAACTGTGGAGAAGGTGAGCCCTGTGCCTCTCCCAGAGAGCTCCCCAGGTGTCAGGGTCCCTGCTGGCACCCCTGCTCTGCAGGCCTTTTCTTTTTCACATAGGGATAGTTAAGCCCTTCGTGATGGGGGTGAAGATCTCACACAGCACATTTATCCATAGCAGTCTCCTGGCGTTAGTCTTCATATCAGCAGTGATGTTCTTCCTACTCTCCCTTGAATGCAGCTTTTTAAGTTCTCTCCTTTTTCCTTGAAATCTCTCAATTTTTATCCTTCCACAAAGATCTCAATGTGGTTCTTGTTTTTGCAACTTGGTATCCACTGACCAGCTCCCCTTCAGCCCCCTCTCTTTTCCCCACCACCTTGTCCTTGTGGCCTGCACTGTTCCTTCAGATGCCCCTTGCCTTGGGGTTTCTTTCTCCTGCCTATTTGTGCCCCATGCTCGTCCTTCCTCTATCCACAGTCCTTCCCTGTGGAGGTCTCTCTTTCACAGCCTCTAAGATGAAAGACCTGCAATTACTTGTGATGTCAAGGGCTTTGTATTCTCCAAAACCAGTTCAGCTGTCTTGCAAGGCTCCTGTATCTGCCTCCAGCCGTGTGGGAGGCTGGACTCAGAGGAGGAGCAGGCTCTGGAGAGCAGCTCCACCAGGAAGGCAGCTGCACACAAGAGAGACCAGGCTCTGTGGGAATCGTCTCTGCAGCAGCTCTGGGCCTTTTGGGATTTTAGTCAGTATCAACTGTTGATTGGCAGTTCTTGGGGACTTAATTTGTTGAGTCCTGCAGGATAAAAACAACAGGAGAAAATCTCTTCTTTCCCTAAAGCAGCAGCCTCCCTCCTCCCTACCTCCTGCCCAGGCTGACAGATGGGTCCCACCTGGAGGTTTGCAGCCCTCCCCTCTCTTCCGGTGGCACTATCCTGCCTGTCAGCCAGCAGGATGTGGGGCTGTGTGGTCCTCTTGCCCTCATGGACAGAGCTTCCTTGATTTTTGGCTCTCTGAGATGGTCAAAATTCCCTTCGCTGTGCACAGTTAATAACTTAGTTTATCTATGAACAAGCCCAAGGGCTCTGGCTCCTCCACTGCCACATTTCTGCCTATGCCAGTGCTGCTCAAATTTCCAGCTCCCTGTGCCTTTTCTTTCAGGTAGTCGAGTATCTGACACTTGCCCTTAGTCCCCAGGAAAGCTCTTTGAGGGTACAACTGGGTAACACCTTTGCCCCTGTCACAGATTTGTCCTGAGCTGGTGCTAAGGGAAGGACAGATTACAGATGCTGCTTTGGCCTGGCACAATTAAGTCTTGGGCTGTTCAGAATGAAGGCAGCAAGGGAAAATGTGCTCATCTGAGACCCTTCCACCCTTCCCTCAGCCAGTGAAGGAATATTTCTTGCTGGAGGAGCAGCAACTTGTTATCTGATGGTTTTAAAAGCTGAGAGCATTGATGGGTGGGAGAAGCTCTGTGTGAGGGCTCTGGGACTTCACAAACCTTTGGAGTGAAAGGACAGTCAATGTTCATCTGGGCCCTTTGCAGACTGTGGTCTTGTTCGAAACATCTCTTAGCCTTGTCATTCTTATTCCTTTCACCCCTCCATGGCCAGTGGACACTCTAGTCTTACACTCGTTCAGGGACCGTGTTCTGCCAGCTCTCAGTTTATCCTTTGTCAGAGAAAGCTTTGAGGACACTGCTCATGGTTGTTGCTTCTCCCATGTCTGCTGTCTGCTCCCAGCACCACCTGCTTTGCAGTGCTGGTCGTGCTGCCCCAGCTTCTGTGGGGGGAGAGGAGCTCTGCTTCCTTGTGCCGCAGAAGAGGGATTGTGCCCATGCCATGAGAAGACAAAATGAGAGAATTATCTTGATTTTTTCTTTGAGACTTAGAGCAGGAATTTACAGATTTAGAGTCCTTGGCCTCTGCAGCTTCCACTGACTGAAATTCCACTGCTGTACCTGGAAGGAGGATTTCATTTCCTTCTGAACAAGTTTAATTTCTGATCTTTCCATTTCATTGACTGCCCCTGTGCTGGTTAGCTAAAGTAACTGAGTTTGTTGGTAAACAGGCTCAACAGTTGGGAAAACACTTGTAATGCACAATTATCCTGCTAAATTCCAAATACATTGTGCTTTTCTGTTCCTTGGGGTTTCAGGTTGGCTTGAGCATTTGAATGAAAACAAACTTCACAAAAGGTTCAGGTCTATGTTCATGCTTGGGCTAACAAAGATAATCTGCACAGCCACTCAGGCTGTTTGATGTGGCAAATGTTGGAGCTTTTAAACTATCTAATAACCAGAAGCAGATGAGTCTAGTTTAGTAATTCTCCTTTCTGCTGTCTTAGTTTTAACTTTGGTAGCTGTAAATGCTGGATCAGAAGGATCTCTCTGCTGTGACAGTGTTGCTAAAATCACACTGTATTTCACATTCTTGTTTTTTAAAATAACATTCAGAATAAAGTCTGGGTTTTGATTTATGAAATCAGCCAGTAAGTAATATACAATTATCTTCACTTATTTACATCTCTTTTTAGGCATTTTTTAGCTTTGCCTACAGGACACTGGATTATGAAACCTTTAAGGCCATCAGTGATGCTTGCCTTGTTTTTGATGGAAGAGTTGTGATTGATGCTAAATTCCGCACCAATGATGTCAGCATCAGGGCTGCAGGTCCTTTGACAAAGTTCTCCAGGAGATACTTTAGGGATGAATTAACACACAGCAACTTCAACTCCAAGGAGATTGGCTTTGAGCTTGCTGCTTCTATGCTGAGTCTCTTTGATCCAACCCCTCAGCCCAGTTCTGAGCCACCAGAAGGCTCAGACAGACTCATCCCCATATACAGAAGGTGTAAAGTTCAAGGTATGTCCAGCTGGATTTCTGTCGCACTTCCATACCCTCTCAGATATTTTTGCTTTTCTGTAGTACATGCAGGTCCACCTCACCTCAGGTGCCATCTCATGGCAATACAGCACTCCAGGCTCCTTATGTACTGGAAAAAGATAATGGCAGAAGGAGGACAAGCAAATACATTATTTTCTTCATTGTTAATGACTTAATAAATCTCATATTTTCATTTATGGCAGGTGGTGTTCTTCCTGGAGGTTATAACTACTTGCACATTTCCAAGCCCAGAATCCCCATGCCCTTGGATGTAGAACATGACCCGTGTGATCATGTAAGTTAAATAACAGAACTTTTCTTGTTTCTTCCCCCCTGTTTGTTTGAAGAGATGTTCCTGTTTAGGGTAGCTGGGTCTACCCTAAACACTTGGAGGTGCTGAAGGCACCGTACACACCAGGTACAGCTGAAGAGAAAACCAGGAGCAGTCACAGAACTAACTGAACCTCTCAGGTGTTCCTTTCCACACTTCCTGGTATTTGGCTTTCTCTAAAGACACCTGGCTTCCCTGCAGAGGACACAGGACAGTATTAGCAGGATTTCATGCTTTCAGCCTTCATGATGCGCCTCTTTACTCCCTGCAGTATGGTGCTGCAAGTGCATACAGATGATGGCAGTCTGGCAGGGAAATGCAGCTGATTTCTAGAAGAGCAGGAAGTATTGTGGAAGAGATGCTCTGTGCTCCTAGAAAATAGCAAGTCTTGCAGCTGTGAGAGTTGTCCTGGAACAGGGCACAGGGAAGCACTCCTCATGCTGGGTTGCATGGGAGATTGTCCCAGGATACAAACATGGAGGTGTTTCTCTTACTGGAGAACCTGACTTGAGGCAAGAAAAGGGCTAGATTAATGTCTTTTTAAGCCAGAGAGGACTTTCCACCTAGGCAAGATCCTCTTTCAAGTAGATTGTACCTTTTTCCTTGGGAATTTCTGCATCAAGCCCATTTTTGCAGTTGATTTAAAGAGCAGCTTTTAAAAAAGCTACTTCAGTGCTGATTCTAAAACCTGAGCAGCAATGAAACAGTTGGGCTTTATAAAAAGAAAATGGTTTAGGGAGAGGAATCACAGCATGGCTTACCTTGCTTTTCAGATCCAGGATGAGCCATCCAAAGTAGCATGTAGTGGAGAGCAAAAAGGACTATCAGAGAGAGGAATTGGTTTTGTTACTCCAAATTGCTAGAATATGATTAGAATTATTTTGCTGCCACTCTGATTACCTGCTGAGTACCTGAAAAGGGGCCATATTTTTTAAAGCCACTCCAGAAACTTTGTGTAAATCCTAAAAAAATTTTCTAAGGAAGAAGTAAGAGAAGCTAATGAAAGGTACTAACTTAGATGTGAAAATACTAAAGGTTCCTGTAGCCTAGCAACAGGTTGTAGAAATGTATAAAACTGTGACAGGAATACAGCTGGAAAAAATAGCTTCAAGCTATCTGATCATCCCACTGCAATGTGAGGTTTGAAGCAAATTTTTACATTTTTGTCTAAATGATTGATTAAAGTAGCTGAAGCTAAATGCTACCATTTGAGCATGAACATCCAATATTGGTGTTCTTTAACTGACAGTAAACATGATATGTCATATGTGTGCTTTGTGTTGTAAAGGAGGCTGAACAGAGTTAAATTGAGTTACCCAAACAGAGCTATCCAGTGTTGTTCGGGATGCCCCAGAGCACTCCTCCTGACTCCAGCTGCTGCTCCAGGATGTCATAGGTCCCTGTGGATCCGGTGTCATGCTGCCAGTGCAGCTGGAGGGCCCGGGTCCCCCAGGTGTCTGCAATGGCACCTGGCTGGTGCTGCACAGTGGGATGGGCAGTAACCAAACCAAACCACATGGAAAATCTGCATCTAAGCCACAGTAATGTGCCCAATAACCTGCTGTGCCAGGAGTGGTCTCTCAATTTTAACAGAAGGGTTGTGTATAGTAAGCAGTGAGAACTACGGGCTGGAAAGCCCTCGCTGACCCTGTACATGTGCCAGGTTAGGTGTTCTTCCATCTCCACAGCTTTCCTGGTGTTTTCTGTTCCAGGGGATGGAGATTGTAACTGGGGAGGCTGGTCACGGGAATTACTTCAGGATGCACTTCAGCAGATACAATATGGTGGACAGCATCACCTGCTTTTCCAAGGAACCCTTCCCTGTCTCCAACTACATCTGCTTGTACGGACAGCATGAGCGCCTGCTCAATGACCTGTACTACCGCTGGAGGGCTGGGCAGCTCACAGATCTCTACAGGTGAGAGGAGCTCATTGTTGTGCACAAAATCTACCTTCTGGCAGAATTTAAGGTTAATCTTATTATACTTTGTCTTTTGGCTGTTTTCCCTTGGAACAAAAGGTGGAAAAACTGATTTAAAAATATTTTCTATTATTTAGCAAAATTGTCAGTAAATTGATTTAAATGTAAAAATGCAAGTCCTGAAGACCTTCCTGGAAAGAGCTGTGTGTCTGAGATTTACTTAGAGGAGGAGCAATGGTTTACTTGACTATCTTTCATTTGAATGAGCATTTCAGTGTCTTTATCACTTTTGTTTAGAATATTCAGTAGGTTAATCATTAAGCTGAACCTGAACAATCCTTTATTACTGAAGACTCATATTCAAAAGTCGCTTTTAAAAGTATTTTTGTTGCTTTGAATCAAATTTTTAAGCCAAAGGCTTGTAGGGAGATTTTAAATAACTCATGGTGATAGTCATGCTCAACAACTTGCCTATTTTTATCTGGTGAGAGAAACTGAAGAGCCTGGTTAGTTCTAGTCATATGCCATCTTCTCTGAGAGAATGTTTCATTGCTTTTGATTTTCATTTGAAGAAATCACTCATGAATGGTGCTTTGGAACATAAACTGTCACAGATGGAGTAGTGAAGTACTGCCTTACATCAGCTGGGTAGAGACAGAAAGCCAGGCTCAGGAACAAATGATTAGGTTTTATTGTGATACAAAGCTGATAGTGGTGCCTGAAACATTTCCAGGTTTGATTTTGTTCTATTTATGAGTGACTAGAAGAAAGGCACAAATGGTATCAAAATTTTCAGATTAAATGTTGTTATTTAGATAACAGTTTGTAAAAGTTTGCTGTGAGGGGTGTACTGTGGTCCAGAAGATGCTTGTGAATATCGATGCCATAGGGCTTGATTACGATTTATGGGGCACAACAGATGTGAAGTTCACCTGAACAGCACACTGTCAGTGAGTGTTAAGGAGGAACTGAAGGAGGGTGACACAAGTGCATGAGAGATGGGCTAAGACAGGAGGTGATTTCCTCTCCTTGTCATGGCTCATGCTGATTGTACATTTGGAGCACTGGAAGAACTCCTTAATCAGGTTGTGGCAAGGTACCATCAGTCCTTTCTGGGGCATTACAATGTGCACACATGTTGTGAGCTCACCTTTTCTGTGAACCATGCTGAGGTGTGGTCAGGGTCACTCTAAACTTGTTAGATGCACACTAAAACACACTAAACTTGATAGATGCACCAGCAAGTTTCACACCGGTAGCAACATCTGGAAGAATAAATCATCCTGCTTTGGGATTTCAGCCTGCAGCACAGGTAGCAGTATTTTCCTGACTTTGACCAAAAGATTGCTGGTGTGCCACACAGAGGGACACCACGTATCAGGGCCTCATCACATCCCTTCAGCTCTCCTTAATTATTGATGATGAATTAATTTTGAACTTGTCTTTTACAGCCATTAGACAGTGGTGTTGTTTAGGACCTTTTGCCTCATTATTTTATCTCACCTCTCATTAGCCTGTGGCAGAATTCCTGAATTACAGTTGCCAGGTTTTTCTTATCTGGTTGCTTTATTGCCTCCAGTTGTTTTCAGTCTTCTTTCTACCTTATCTTTAGATAGGTTTGTTCCTTCTCTTCTTGCTCTTTGGTCATATGAATGAAATCCCATATGTTGCTCCGCAGCAGTGAACATATGCTGCTCTTTAATCCTTGCTTGTGTGGTTCTTGTGGCACTTTCACACACATGCGCGCGCGCACACACACACACACACACACACTCTCCCATTCATCTCAGCTTGGTGTTTCCTTTTACACATGTCCAGCCTGTGAGGAGGGAGTATTCTCCAGCAGGTGTGATAGGTAAAGTGCCTGGCATCCCCACGGAGCAGTCCTGGCACACAGCAAGCTGGCACAGAAATTTGCTGCTTTCAGGAGAACATGGAGCAATGGATGAAGGCTAGCAGTATAATGTACTCTCATAATATATCACATCTACAACACATCTACATCCCCACAGTACAGTGTCACAAAAAATGTGCATACATGTGTGTGCAGTGCGCAACAGACAGTGTTAAAACCAAGCCATGAGAAGACTGTTTGTTAGAAAACCATTACACTGAAAAATGGTTTAGCATCTCTTGTGAGTTGTCCTGAGACTTTTATGTAGAGAAAAAGTGGTGCCTGGTTGGCTTTTGGTACAGAATAGGAAAATGCATTCACAGATTTCTATGTGTGTGATAAAAGAACAACTGTTTTGGGCCTTGTTCACGTGGTCTGTAAGGATCCCACATGAACACAAACCTGATGTTAAGACTGAGTTCCTCTCTTTGGCTTTCAAAACCTTCATTTTAAACTAGTACATGTTACACTTGCATCCATGTCTACTGGCAAGATGTGAAGTGCCCTTAGTGAAAAGAAAATATAGACTGTGAAAATGTGGTGTGCTAGTTCAGCTTGTAAACTTGATGGTTTGAAACATCTGTTCCCCTTCTGTCTTCTTTATGCCTCTCTTTTGGGAATAGCCTTCCTATGAGGCAAGAAAGTACAGTGTTTTAGTCTTTTGGTCTGCATTTAGATTTCCCAGCATGGCATCTCGCTCCAGGAATGGACACAGTGGAACAACTGTCACCTGAGAGCTAATTTATTTCTGTGTAGCATGCAAATTATCTTTTAAATAATTAGAGACTGCACCTAGCTGTGAATTTCCTCACTGATTTACGTTCAGCGCTGAAAGTTAACCCCATGGTACCAGATTTCCTGGCCAGAATGTGCTAGTGCCATCCTCAAATTAGCTTTAACAACAGGCCCCCGAGATCCAGCAAATTTGACCAAGTCACCCTTTCCGGTTGTGTGCCTGGAACCGTGGCTGACGGGAATAAATGAGAGAAATAACCTTTCCTTTTGTCTGGAGAAAAGTTTCATTGATTTGGGTACGAGTTCAGTGGGATTAAAAGCTGCAGGACTTGATCCACAACCAAACGAAGGATTGGTCACTGCTCTGCCTCAGTACCTGAGCTCTTGGAGGAGGTGAAGCAGTGGGCACACAGTGCCCTCCCTCCTAGTTGCCTTGTCATACAGTGGGTGCTCTCCTTGCACTTGGGCCTGCAGCCAGTGCGTTCCTGAGCAGAGGAGCCTGACAGTGCAGTTCTTCTATGCCAGGGCAGGAAAAAATGTAGGAGCCAAAAACTCATCACCTGTGAGTTGAATGGCATTACTCACTTGATTTGGAATCCACTTCAGGAAGAAGTTTCTGCAGTTTTTATTCATTTCCCATCAGGCTGCAAATCAAAAAGTAAACTAGAATTTGAGTCCCCAAGAGCAAGGCCCTTTCTTGCAGGGTGTCTTCTCCTGAAGAAAAAAGAAAGCAAATTCCAGTGGTGTGCCTTGAAGGGATACCATTATCTATGCCATGCTCCTGCCCCCCTAGCTTGCTGAAAGGCCTTCAGATTATTTCTGTTATTATTGCCCTAGCAGCAGATAAAAGAGAGGGGTGAGGAGAGAAGTCTGAAGCTTTTTTCTTTTCAAGTTTATAGATTTACTTGTCATCAGCCCTCCACACTGCTTCACATAGGAGGAATGCAACCAGCCAGTGACCCCCTTTTGTGTCCTCCTGAGCTGAAGGCAGATGCAAGGCAGTTGCCAAGTTATGGAACATGTCCACAGAGCGGTGGAATCTCCCTCTCCTGCATCTTAAGTACAAAACAGATAATTAGAGGGGTTTCCTGATACTTGGCAACCAAACGGATGCTCACTGGTATCATGCCTTTAAGATGAGATAGAAGTGCTTCATGTAAAGTTCATTTGCCATTAATGAAAATCAAATCTAACATAAATGCATAAAAATCTGACCCACTAGTTTCTAAAATACTTAAGGAGCTTATTTTGCAAATGAGGTGTGATTGGCTTTTACTTGGGATTTTGTAATTGTGTATTAGTGAACTCATTGTCAGCCGCAACCTGCAGAAGACGCTGGTTGTGTCTCAGTTCTGTGGCATCAACAGTGGTGGTGAGGCAAGGGCAGCACAAGGCAGGGGCATAGGGTCAGGCCTGGGGAGCAGTGCACAAAGGCAGGGCATGTTTTAATGAGGGATGAGCAGAGAAACCTCACATGCACGGTCATCCAGGCAGAGCTCAAAACCACTTGGTTATTTTTTGTTTCAATAGCTTTGTTTCCAGCATTTTAAGGACTTGTCAAACTGGACAATTTGCTTGCTCTGCACACGGGTCTTGGAAACCATGAGGGGGGAGAAGCCCCCAGCAGACATGACCAAGGCTCTTCAGCAAGATGGAGGTGGGAGAGTGGGTTTTATGGCAGTACTTGTGCATGGGACAAAAAGCACAGGAGATTTAGGTGAATTGTAGTAATAAAGGAATGTTTTTTCCCAGGGCCGGAATGCAGGTAGGACTCAGTTTTCACTGAGGAAGGGAACAGGCGATCCATGCATGGATCTGTGGAGATCCATGCCAAGTGGTTCTCAGCAGCCCTGCATGCTGCTGTCCAGGATCTGGACACCCTGAAGAAAATCACACAAAGTGGCATAGTTTCAATTGCACCAGGTACTGACAGGCCATAGAGCATGAGGCTGCCAAACATGCCGCAGGAATATGTGAAGGGAGTCAGGTTCCCTTTCCCTGAGAGGCTTTGGAAAATCTGCCCAGAAACTGTAAACATGGATAACAGCACCGGATGTTTCCTTGGCTGCTCTCTTCAGGCCCTGTCTTTTATTTTCATATTGCATTTTCATATTGGCTGTACAAGTTAAATGCTCGAAAATACTTTGGGCTGCATTAACTGCATTCACTTATTTTGAAGTAACCATTTAGGTTTTTCCACTGAAGTTCAATTCCCACATCCTGGTGCTGTTAACATTAGGCTGAAGGTGATCTGTTAAGCAGTGTCATTCAATGAGGCTGTTAAGCAGAAACACCGCACTGGACTGTTTATTGACTCAATACTAATAAAGCTCACAATATAACAAATGCATTAAGGAAAAGAACATATGATGTTTTCAGCATTATTGTTGAAAGGCAGAGAGAACTTCATTACTTACAGGCTGGATAATCAGTGATTATTTAAATATGAAATGCATGCTACATAGAAAAGCTGGTTTTAACCCAAGCTTTCAGAAATGAAGAGTGGTTGTTTGTTAAGAGGAGCACTAGAATTCCCTGCTGCTGTCTGGAATCTGCTGGATCCCACACCATTAACACACGGGGATTACATTCGAGGGACTCCACCTTAGGCTTTTGTTCATCAGGCAGACGGTGAGACATTTTTTCTGCAGGGTTAAAAAAGACCAGAAAGGAACTGTAGCATGACTGAGAGGGACTAGTGCTGCTCTGTACATTCTGCAGCCTAATTAGAGAGAAATGTGTGTGATTTTCCTGAAGAGAGATACAGGGTAAGTGTCTTGGTTTGAAAAGCCAGGTGTCTGCTAAGGAAAGCAGGAGCCTCCCTTAAAATGGAAAATGTAAAACCCCTCCCTCCAAATTATTATTATAATTTTGAAATTAAGAGGCTCTCAGGCAAAGATAGGGGAATAGGAATAACAGTTATTTACTAGGAAAATTAAAAATACAAATGCAATAGTACATACAAAAGAAAAGAAAACCACTGACAGAGTCAGAATACGACCTGACACCCTGTTGGTCAGGGTGTTGGTAGCAGTCCCATTAAATGATGGCTGCTCCTCCTGGAGTGGCAGATGTGGTTCTGCTGAAGCAGTGGTCCTGTAGAAGGGTGTAGTTTTCCTCTGAAGGTCCGGTGGTGGTGTAGATGGGCCTGGTCTTCCTCTGGGAATCCAGTGGAGAATAAGGCTTCTCCTCTGGGAATCCAGTGGCAAAGCTGCTCTGGTGTCCCAAAATCTCAGATTATATCCAGGTAGGAATGCTTGGCTCCTCCCCCTGGGCAGAGCTTCTCACAATGGGAGGATGTAATTTTATCAGTCATGGAGTGAGACTCAATGGCTCATTAACAGAAGATATCTCCCAGAGGGAGGATTGGTTGTAGAAGAGATAAAGAAAAGTGCCCAATCAACAGAAGATAACTGCCTCACCTTTAACAGATGGCAAATAGAATACACACTTATCTTACAATCCAGGACATTATCCAAGACTTGCACACCGGTAAGGAAAGGAAAGAGGAACACGTTGAAGGGGTATCAAAGCACTAACAGCTTTTTTGCTCCTGGAATTAACCGCTAACTCCGCAGTGCACTGGTACATCTACACTTACAGAGCAAATCAATACAAATGGCTGGAGATTTCCAGATATTAAGTAGTTTTAAAGGAGCAGCTAACTTGCTAATGAAGAGCCATGTTACTAAGAAACCCCATGTTCAAATTAGTAAGTTAAAGCTTGTTGGCTGAACCCTACCACATTAGTTTGCAGCTGAACCTTGCTGATTCATATTAGTAATTATGCAAACCATTATGAATTATTGAACTCTGAATCAAAAAACAATTGCAGAAAAGCAATCATACCCCTGCACACAGCCTGTTTGATGATTTTGTTCCTCGGATTTAATTTCCTTTAAATCATTTTCCATAATGCATTATATGTGAAATACTGCTATGTGAAAAAAATGAAGTAAGCCTGATTTCAGGGTCTGCCACAAAGTGCTTATAGAGAGACCACAGACAGCAGTGCTTCTGTGTCAGCTTTAAAGAGCACAAAGGTTAAAAAGTTCAGAGAGCAGTTCAATGAGAGTCGATATACCGCAATTGATGTGATCTACTAAGGTGTCTAAACTTTACCAAACGCCAGTGCTGAAATAACTGAAAGTCTCTCCTGAGGACACCTCAGGAGGGGGCTGCATTATCTCAATACTAGGATCTGCTTTCTGAAGGTGCCTCTGGGTACAGTGCTGTAACATTTCCAGGATATTAAAACTGCTGCAGAGCTGATTTATCAGTAATGATGGATCACTGGTATACTCAAAGGGAGGATGCTGGAGAGTAGTGCAGTGTCACCCCCTGACGTCAGCAGGTCCCCACAACAGCCCCAGGGGGCTGGGTCTGGGCCAGCGGGAGCAGTATCACCCGCAGCCCTCCAGGTCTGGAGTGAGTGGCCACTTTTCCAAACAAGAATTGCAAGAGCAGTTTTCCTTTGCTCTGATTTGCCATTGCACCTATGTTTAAAAGGGGATTGTAAACCACGAGTTTTAAATCAGTCATCTTCCAAAGACAAGACATTGCAGGTTCTGTGAGAAAAGGTAAAAAAGCACAGGC
This sequence comes from Leptocoma aspasia, assembly GCA_013399835.1. Classification (NCBI taxonomy): domain Eukaryota; kingdom Metazoa; phylum Chordata; class Aves; order Passeriformes; family Nectariniidae; genus Leptocoma; species Leptocoma aspasia. Next base: position 13,634 of record VXAX01006430.1, read on the forward strand.
TTCCTCTCCAGGATTTGCTTCTCAAAAGGGACTAAAGAAATGTCAGCTTGTGAATTTGTGAGCACTGTTGTTACTTTGTGAACCTATTCAGTGGATTCACTCTCAGATTTGTTGTGCATGAGGCTGTTGGTTTCACTAATTACTGGGTGAGAGCAGTAACAGAGTCCTGGATCACTGAATTTAACAGGAGATATTTGAACGCCTGGGCAAGCAGGTGTTCAGGGAGCAGAACAGCAGAGCAAGGGAGTAAAGACCTTTCTTGCTACAAACAGGCTGTTGGCTCATATTTGCTGTTCAGCAATTGTAGGTGAATGTTAAGAAATTGCAGATTAGGGAATATGTTATGTCCTTTGTGCTGAAGAACAATGCTCTCAGGTGGTGCTCTAGGGGATTTTACACAAATTGGTCTTGCTTTTTACCTATGTAAACAAGCTGTCTTTTGAAATTATTGGTCAGATGAATGCAGGAAATGCTCAGTGGAGCATTTATTTATATTGTCTTTAAATTAACACACTATGATTTCTGGGCCAGCTATCCAAGGTGTATCAGGAAACAGTTTGTATCTTTTGCTGGTATTACCATATCTTTGTAATTAGGAGTCTTAAAGACATGCATATCTTGTTCTCAAAACAACACATTTTTAATTTTCCTGGCAAGATGGGATGTTCCATCTTGTGTGCTTGTGTTGGAGAAAATACTTTTGTTCATCTGCAAGCTGTGGTTGGGAAGTAGTGTCAGGATGGCCTGAAAACTGAAATTGCATTGCATTACACCCTCCACAATACTTTACTCTTCCCACTCGTGAGAAGTGGAAGTCCCTGCTCTGTGTAGGCACTCCTGGCATAATTGTGTTCCACTTGAGCCTTTGTCAGCTGAACGGCTTCAATCTCCTCTGTGCTTGTTCTCCTGGGGTGATTCCCGGGATGTGCGAGCAGCAGCCTTTCTCTGCCTGACTGGGCTCTCAGCAGAAGCACCCCAGCACTGGAGAGCTTTGGCCATCATGTGCCAAAGGCATCACTGAGAAACTCAGCTTCCACAATCCACCAGAGCCATCCACACATGCTGGAGAACGACTTTGTATTTCCTGAAGTCTGAGGATTTGAGATGGGACAGAGTATCTTCCGGATGTAGCTGGTACAGCCTGGAGAATTTTGCATTTCAAGCATTACATTTCTTCTTAGAAAAGAAATTTCAACCTAGGAAACCTGTCTTAAAAATGCCCCACATTGTACAAAGCTCGGGAAGCTACAGAGAGGAAAGGAGACTCTCCACTTCTTACAGATTATGAGGAGATTAAGTTGATCAGTGACTCTGCTTGTATTGTGTACAAAAGCCATGGTGTTCCTCTGTGTGCATTCACAGTGCTGGTGCTGAGGGCACAGCCATCACCAGAGGGCCACTGGGCTTAATGGCACTGAGGACAGGGCACTGGTGACTTGTGGATGGCTTTGGGAAGAAACAAATGGGATTTCAAGAGATCTGTATTCAGGATTGCTTAGAGACATTTTTTGAGAGCTGCAGATTCAACCCACATCATAGGCTGTCAGAGTTTCTGACCTTCCCTTGAGAGTGTGTGTGTGTGTGTTGGTGGAAGAACAGGGGTAGGAGGGATGCAAGGAGTCAAATTTGGGTTTGTTGTTTCCATCCATGCAAGTTCTGAGTAGCAAGCATAAGAAGAGCCACGGACACATCATCCTCCAACCCTATAGTCACTGACACTCCAGTCCGCAGAGGCATTTTTCAAAGGCACCATCACGAGGTGCCACCTCCCCTTTGGGGATTTTGGAAAATCCCCTCCTCATCTCAGCCTCCTTGCAGCGAGAGGGCACCAGAGCACAGGCACAGCTTAGGGGGTCAGGATTGATCCCTGGAACTAGACCCTGGGCCAGAGCATGAGGCATTTGGCATGGACAAACTCCCCTGCAGGTAGGGGATGTACCACGGAACTGAAATTACTCATCTATTTTTTTATCTTTATAACTTGCTTTTTGTTTCATCCTTGTACAAAACAAGGGTGTTATTCTAAAGGTTTTTCATTCGATTCTTAAGATTTTCTGGCTTCACACCTTGCTGCCAGTGCTATAACCCATGCCAACCAGACCTGACTCAGGTGGCAGGTCAGTGTTGGGTCCTTGCTGCCAGGACACAGAACCATCCTCCACAGGGGCAGAGGGTTCTTCTCCAAATGTGGTGTGTTCCTGCAGATGAAATGGAGAGTAACTCTAGGCAGCTCTCAGAGGGACAGCCATGTGTACACTCCATTTTTGCTTGCTAGCAGTGCCCAGCTCTGTCCATTTTATTTATATCTCTTAAAAAGGGAAGGATTCTGTGCCTTCTGTACAGGACACCACAAAATATTTCCTTCCTCCTTGCCTCTTATCTAATCTGTGAGGCTATACCTCACAAATGAGGCAGAACAGACTTGAAATGTTGTTTGTCAATGAAAGGTGAGACCAGCTCCTTAGCAACGCAAAAGCTGTTGTCCATTGCCTTCTGCAGGAGCCCATTCCATCCCACCCATCACAAACGCCTTCCCGCGATCACTGTCACTGCCATAAAGGCTTCCAGCAGGGATCCCCACTAGGAAGTGACCAAGTTTGCACACCTGTTATCTTCCTGACAGACACTGTCATCTTGTATGTATTTAGCCTGATCACTCTGGTGCAAACACATGTGGCAGATGCCGTTCTTGTGATAGCGGAGGAGTCACTGAGCCCCTGTTGGGAGTGTGCCAGCTTCATCTTGTACACTGAAGAGCTTTATACTTTGAAGCCTCCCATGGCTTGCCCTGAAGGACTGCTGCTGAAGTGGTAATAAAATTCAGAATGAGCCTCAGAAAGTTGACTTGTTGGTTTCAAATGGGGTTTTCCATTATTAAGCTTCTCTTTAGCTGCTCTGTATGTAGAGCTGCTTTGTCAAAAATATCGTGTGCCCCTGAGAAAGGTGATTTGAACTGAAAAGATGAATAGATGGAAGCACAGAGCTGGGAAAGAAAGTGAATTGTTTGTGTGAGCTGAATCTCCAAATGGGCCTTGGTGTTCTTCAGATGAAGGGAAGTGAAGGAAGTCTGGGAGTAAATGTTGGTTATTGGGAGCTCCTTCTCGCAGTCTATCTGGAAAATATGGACAAGGCATTCTCTGCTCCCCAAAACCAGTAATTTTATTTGCATTAAAGATTCCAAACTGGGTGGCACATTTCATGTTTTGAGCTCCAAATCTGTGGATATTGACAGGAACAGTAAAGTTGTGGTTACAGATGGAGCTGGTAACAATAGCAGGAATATGTAGCGCCCCTGAAACATTTATAAAGAGTATTAAGTGCAACACCTCAGTGAGGCAGATGAGCCCCTTAACTGAGGTAAAGGCAGTTGGGAAGGTCGCACCTCAGTTGAGAGAAGAAATCATCTGCTCAGGGTTATAGTCTAAATTAAGGTGCCAGCTTGAAGACAAAACATTTGGCCAGTGGAACATGGCTTTTACCACAGCATATCAGTAAAAACAGAGTCTTTAATTACCTTAATGTATTCTTGTATAACACCTCCCTTTCTCTCTTTGCTATTTATTATCAATATTGAGTTAATGGTTTGTGTTGGGTGGGGTTTTTCTTCTGAAATTGAAGGGGTTTAAAATATTATGGGATATTGTGGTTTTCTCCAGCTCTCTGTACACCTTTGGGGTGTGCAGTTACTGAAACAAGGATCTTTAAAGCTTAGCTCATCCTTTCTAACCTGCATATCCAAATGAGCATGCAAGCATCAGTCCCAGTAACTCCTGGGCTGCGCAGCACTTGCTATAGCAAGGATGTGGTGCTTGGAATGGTGTCCATAAATATTTATACTGTGAAAAGGTCTATGGGAGAGAGAGAGCCCGCTGTGCTGCAGACCAAGCAGATTCTGAGACGCGGCCCAAGCCAGCCTGGCACACAGAGGGGAATGAGGGTGCTGGGGCAGAGAGGGGCCAAGCACGTGGACATCTAGCCAAGCTGTGCCAAGTGCACAGAGCATTTTAATAGGTGTGAGGGAGAGCTGAGGTGTCTTTCAGAGCTGGAGGGGCAAAACCTGCCCTTGGACATGGAGGAAGTAAAATCTGCAGAGAGGAAACTGCACATTTATTCTCTGTGGACAGGTATCTCAGGATTATTAAATCTGTGTAGCATGCTTAAGTTGAATTATGCAGGTGCTCACTTAAAGGCCACACAGCTGAACCAGGCGAGAAGGTACCTGTGCTCCAGAGGGCAGTGCCAGGGTTCTGCTGCCATTCCCACGGCATGAATGTTGGTGGCAACCATGCAAATGCCCTCCTCTCCCAACTTCCCAGGTGAGGCTGCTGACATCTGCTCGGTCATTATGAGGATGAGTGTGGGGCACCTCCTGACCGCTGTAAGCATTAACAAGAATTACACTCTGAGCATCTCACCTGAGCTGTAAAAATTATCTTTCATTATAAAGAGAAGTAAATCACTGGTTGCCCCCAGTTATATTTACAGCCATGAGGTTCTACAGGGAGCAGTGCTCTCTCTATCCTTTTCTTCCTTTTTCATGGAAGAATGCTGCTGTGAATGCTGTCACTGAAAGAAAAAGTTACAAGAGCTTCCTCCTAGAAACGGTTTAATTTAGCTTCATCACACTAGTGCAAAGAACATATTGCAGCGCTGCGGTGGCCTGTTTTTCTGGCTTTTATTAATCCAGAAACCTTAATGATGAACAACATTTGTGTCATTGTCTACACAAATTTAATTTGTTTATGCAGTAGTTCAGTTAATCCTGCAATCTGCTTTTCTCAAATGAGGACAGATAATGGAGACACCGTTCTTTACAGGTCTTCAGGCTTTTAAATTCTGATAAAATCAGGATTCTTCACTGGGTCTTGCCACAGCTCTGAATTAAGCCACTTTAAATGTAATTACTGAAGCTGGCTGTACATCAGGAACATCCATTAAAAGAATAGATTGACCATGCTGCTACAAGGAGGCATTTTATGAACAAATGATCATGATGGGTCCAGAACTGTAATTTAAAAAGGCAAAAAAGCAGGTAAATACTCTATTAGTGGTTAATGAGAGGTTCACAAGATAACTAAATTTCTTCTTTTTTGCCCAGCTACTTCAGGGAACCTTGGTCCATGGCCATCTATCACGATCGGTTTATTGATCTGCAGAAGGAACTGCGCCAAACCCTGATATCGGAACAGGTAAGAAAAATGACTGGTGAGTACATTTTATTATTTAGGTAATTTGTTAGTGTTGTTGGTCACTTTGGTTTCTTCTCCCATCTGTATCCTGAAGCTTTGTGTTTCTGTTTACCTCTCTCTTCAAGGAAGCCTGAGCAGACTGTGTACCTCACAGGGGGATCACCACGTACAGCACAGAGTTCAGTTTTCTTGTTTGGGCATATTCTCAAATCTGCCAGTAGAACTTGAACTCACTTTATTGTCCATCACTGCATTTTTGCATTATAGCTGCAATTTAATACAAGTACACAGTGGAATCTGGAGCCTGGCTTGTCCATGTATCCCCCTTGGGTTTAGGAGTGTTCCCTAATAGGAATATGCTATGGGCCATCCTACACCTGTCTCAGCTGAGCCTGTGGGTAGATTTTTCAACATCTACCCACAGGGAATGGCTTTTGTAGTCGAAAGGGTGAAAGCAACTGGCTTTTTCAGTGATAAGTAAATTTCCTGAATAAGGGTGAAATTTAAATGTTTGCTAATGCTGTTCACAGCTTTGGCCCTAGCACCATAACAGAGACATAAAGCCTCAGCAGCCTGGAACTGCCTGCCCAAAATCCAAAGTCACAGTGCTCCAAGGGGAGAACTAATAACAACAGCAGGTGTCCAGCAGCCCCCAGAGCTGCCTCCCCCACCCCCTGAGGAACTTTTGGCTGATCTCGGAGTTTGTGGTCTGCTTTTGGTGCTTCCAACCCACTACCCAGGACCAGTTCACCCTGCCCCTGCTCACACTGCTTCTGCCCTTGTTTAACCCCATGCGGTTCCAGATGGTGGCACTGGGTTTTAAACATGTGCTCACGGAGTTTTTAACTGTATGGAAAATGAATGGAATTGAGTGTAAATGGAGGCAGGGTGGCAGGAGGAAGTGGGGCCCATGGCCCACCTATCTCCAGGGCTCAACGCCGCCGCATCCCAGCTGCAGCCATGCGCACTCAGCCCTGCCTCCTCCCCAAAGGGCTCAAAGCAATTTGCCTCCTGTTGTCCTGACCCAGAAAGGGCCTTGGTGCAGTTTAATTTGGGTTCTATTGGAAGACCTCTATAAAAGAGTACAAAATTAAGTTCTATGCAGAATGAGGGGCCTGATGTGAAGTACTTTTCTTGTCATCATTCAAACATATTTCTCATGCTGTAAGCGTAAACAACTTTAGAGAGAGAGGAATCTGTGCCCTACAAATGAAGGACTCACTTGCCTTACCTTGTCTTTGTGGCAGCAGTCCTGACACAGTCTCCCTGCATGGCCTGGAAGCAGCTCTGTGTGTCAGGATTCCTATGGACTTAGGTGATGGTATATGCATCTGAATGAGAATTTGGCATTTTGGACTTTCATTTTTTTCACAGTGATTTTAACTATATTTACTAAATGTCACAATTTATGTTTCCATTGGGTATTCCTTCTGGGCACATTGCCAGATCCACGGTAGGTACCATGTGCTCATGGAGTATCTCCTTAAATGCCTCAGGACTGGCTGTGTTTCTGTATGAAGTAAGAGACATACTGTCTTTGCCTCCTGTTGCTCATATTCTAGCTCATTTCAGCATGCAGAAAAATTACTAATGAAGTGTAAAAATGAGGGAAGGATGTTTAAGAGCTCTGGGCATAAGTGCACAGAAGTCAGATATTTCTGGTAAGTTTCCAGAGAAAGTGGAAATCAGTGTCCTACAATAGGGGTAATATTTACAGAAATATTTGCTAATCAAAGCACTAACTGCATAGAAAAGCCAGTTATGTTCTAGGGACAGGGGCCATGCGTTTAGCCTGTGTTGAAATCGTCACTTGAGGCTGCCCTGGCAGCACAGGGCTCTGGCAGGGCCACTGGAGCGGGGTGTATTTACCCCTCGGGGATCGCAGCCATGTGTTTGTGTCGTGCGCAGCTCCAGTGATGCAAACACGCAGATGGCAGGGCTGGGGGCTGCACCTCCATCAGCTGCTGGATGCTGCCGCATGCTGGGGGCACACGTGCCGTGCCAGACCTTCCGGAACAGTACTTGTCGTCAATCAAGAATAATGGCCTGGTGCTCTGGCTGCAGCTGGGCCGTGTTGAGACTCAGTTAAAAGCCACAGTAAATACAGGGCATGGAGCGGGGGGAGGAAGTGTGGAATTCCTCTGGCGAAAACCCCTCTGACAGGCCGTGTCGGGACAGCCGGGGGTTCCACACGAGTTTGTTCCACACATCCCCTGCACCTCTGGCCGGTCATTTGTGAGGGAGAGGTGAACAGTCGAGCACCGGCCCCAGGGTGCACGCAGTGCCACCAGCGTGAGCCCCACTCCATGCCCCACTGCCGCCTGTGTCCCAGCCCCGACATGTTTTCAGGCCGTTTTCGGACCCCACTGCCACGCTCCATGTCTTCGGAGTGTGCCCCGAGTCCCGTTGATCTGTCTGACAGCTCTGTCTCGCAGGTGCCCGGGCGGCCCCCTGCCGCCGAACAGCGCCCTGAGCAGAAACCCGGCCCGCCGTCGCTTCGGGAACCCGTCCTGCACTACCTCCGCCACCACCGCGCCCACCTGCCCATGTATGCCCCGACCGATGCCTACAGACTGCTGCCGGCTGCAGGTAAGAGAGAGACGGCAGGGCAACGGGGTCTCGGTGCGCAGCCCCCGCCGTGGTGGGAGGTCTCGGTGTGCAGCCATGGCAGTAATGGGGATCTCGGTGCGTAGCCCCAGCCGTGGGCATGTGGGTCTTGGTGTGCAGCCCCGGCAGCGATGGGGGAGCTCGGTGTAGAGCCCTGCCAGTGACGGGGGTCTCGGTGTGAAGCCGCTTCGGTGAAGGGGGGTCTCGGTGCGCAGCCCTGGCAGGGAGGCGGTGGCGCGTGCCCGCGGGGCCGCAGCTGTATGCTAATGCACC
>VXAX01006430.1:22203-152406 GCA_013399835.1 Leptocoma aspasia
CGCGCGCAGCCCCGCGCCGTCGCGGACAAAGGGCCGCGGGAGCAGGGCCGCGGCCCGGGACTCTCCCCGCCGCGACTGCACCTGCCGCATCCTCGGGGGCTTCGGGTGTGTTTGCTTAGACACCGCGGCGTGCGGGAGCGCGGAGAGCAGGGGACCCTCTGCCCTTCCCCCGTCGCGCCTCGTACCAGACGCGCAGCGTTTCGGGCTGAAACCGAGCGCNGCCCCGCCGCCGCCGGCCCGAACAATGGCCCCGGCCCGCTTAAAGGCGGCGGCAGCCGCGCCGCGGGTCGAGCGAGGAGTCTCTGTGGGAACCGGGCCGGACCCGTTAGGGTTAGAGTAACAGGTTTCGTTACCACCGGGCCGGGGCTGTGACTCCACCTGCCCCGACCCCGCAGCAGCGCGGAGTTGTTCCGTTCGCAGGGTTGCCGGGCTCNCCGTGTCCTACCGGGCGCGCTGCTGCCGAGAGGCCACCACCGGCCCGCCGCTCCTCGCCGGTGTCGCCCAGTCGCCCGCCTGTCCCGCCGCTGCGCCGCCCCCGCCGCGGGACTCGCCGCCGCCAGTGACGTTCGGGACGCCCGATGCCACCGTGCAGGCCCTGTACAGCCCCACGCGGCCTGTCAGCAGGGACAAGTACCTGGAGCGCGGCTTCAGCCTGGGCTCGCCCGTCTCGGCCGAGTCCTTCCCTGCGCCGGCCGTGCCCGGCACCATGGACCCGATCCTCTTCGCCCCGGCTGACCTCAAGCTCTGGGCCGCTGCTGGCCACGCCGAGCCATCCGCCGCCCATCTGGGCCCCGGTGGAGCCCCCGCGCCGCTCGCCCCGGCCGTGCCGCCCACCTCGAGCCGCCCGCTGCCCGCCAAGCGCCCGCCGGGTGCCTCCGAACCCGGGCGGCAGAAGGCCCCGTCGGCCAAGAAGACGAAGGCGATCCGCAAGCTGACCTTCGAGGACGAAGTGACCACCTCGCCCGTGCTGGGGCTGCGCATCAAGGAGGGGCCGGTGGAGGCGCCGGCCAAGGCACGCGGCGGCTGCGCCCGTCCGCTGGGCGAGTTCATCTGCCAGCTCTGCAAGGAGGAGTACGGGGACCCCTTCGCGCTGGCGCAGCACCGCTGCTCCCGCATCGTCCGCGTGGAGTACCGCTGTCCTGAGTGCGACAAAGTCTTTTCCTGCCCCGCCAACCTCGCCTCCCACCGCCGCTGGCACAAGCCGCGTCCGCCTACCACCAAGAGCGGGCCCGAGGCGGGCCGGGCACCGGCGGAGGAGACCCCGAAGGAGGCGAGCGGCGGCAGTGGCAGCGAGCGAGACACACCGAGCCCTGGCGGAGCCTCGGAGGCGGGCTCCGAGGAGGGGCTCTTCGAGTGTCCCCGCTGCGCCAAGCGGTTCCGCCGGCAAGCCTACCTGCGCAAGCATCTACTGGGGCACGCTACACCGGCATCCACGCCATCCCCGGCACCCGCACCAATCCCGGAGCCCAGCGCCGAGGAGCTGCCTGCCGCCGAGTGCCGCCTCTGCCCCGTCTGCGGGGAGACCTTCCCCAGCAAGAGCAGCCAGGAGCGGCACCTGCGCCTTCTGCACGCCGCCCAGGTCTTCCCCTGCAAGTACTGCCCGGCCACCTTCTATAGCTCTCCCGGCCTCACCCGGCACATCAACAAGTGCCACCCCTCGGAGAACCGGCAGGTCATCCTGCTCCAGGTGCCGCTGCGCCCCGCCTGCTGAGCCACCCGTGCCTTCCCCGCCGCCCCGCGCCGCGCCCCCGGGGCCGCCACGCGATTAGCTTTAATACGGCTTGTGACCTGCTGGAATCTGGCTTTACACTTACCTTCCCGGGTCTCTTTCTTCTTTTTCCTTTTTTCTTTTTTTTAATTTTAATTTTTAAAAAAAATTTATTCCTTCGCTCTGGTTTTTATTGATGTGAACAGATCAAACTGCTCGAGAGAAACAAATGTTTTCTTTAGTGTAGCCACAAATGCCTTGACTCTGCTCTTGATGGTCTCCAGAAAATGCTGTAGAAACTGCCTTAACTGTGACATGCCAACTTTCTGTTTCTGTTCGTTTTGCCCTTTACTAAGGTAGCTCATGAGTTGTCTATCTGTATATGTTGGTTTGAGTAATTATGTTATTTATTCGTTATTTATTTATATTAATTATGAAGATTGATATTATTTGATTGCAGATATTCTAATGAGCTTTTTTGTCTCCCTACCTGCCATTTCACTGTGCGTTTTAGAAGATCTGTTTTTCTTAAGGGATCTGCTAAAAAGGTTTTAACTTTTATACCTAGAATAACACATGATCTTAACCATTTTATCCTGTGCAACCAACAGCTCTTACTTTTAGATGCAATCTCTTTTTCTACACACATTATTTTCTTAACTGTTAGCTATTTATAGAGTGCTTCGATAGAACTGTTTCAACTGTATAATTATTTACTATTCAAATAAAATATTTTCCAATTCAAGCATGCCCCCACCCCTCCTGCTTCTCCCTGCTGGACTGGCCCTGGGGGCTTGGGGGGGTGGGAGACTGGCACCTGGCTCTGCACTGCAGTTGGCAGGGTGCCTCCATAGGCACCAGCCTGCTCTGCACCGTTTGACAATATTATTTAAAAAGGAATTAAAGAGAGGAGAAGAGCAGGATGCAGTGTGGCTGCTCTGGGGGAAGGCTGCCCCCTGAGCAAAGTGGTCCCCTGGCCATGGGCTGGAGCCCCAGCCCTGCCCTTGCTCTAGCTGGCACTGGGCACAGCCTGCCCTGTGCTCTGCTGCTGGAGAGAGCTGCCAGGTACCTTCCCTGGAATGTGTTGGAAGGAAAGCTCAAGGAGAGACAGCACCTGTAAGTGGAGAACTTGTAGAAATCCCTGCCTATGAGGGCTGCACTGTTTGTTGGGTGCCTGCTGCATGTGTTTGATGCTGAGGTGTAGGGCTCGGTAGAGCAGCAGCATCCTGCTTTGGCCGTGAGCTGTGGAGCCTGGCACAAGGAAGGCCAGGCATTTCTGTGCTTCTTGGCAGGGCTGGAGCCAGTTCCTGTATGGTCTTTGTGCCCTGCAGTGGGGTTTCTGCAGCAGCCTTCAATAACTGTATATATAGATATATACATATCTATACAGATTTATCTCCAGGGCTTGTGTTCATATGTGGGAATCTTGATGGGTTTGGTCAGAATTGTTGTAAAATCTGTGTAAGTGAGGAAGGTGTGTGCTGAGTTTGTGAAACCCCTCTCACAGACAGGTGTTGTATGCACCTGTACGATCTCCCCCTTTGCCAGCAGGAGCAGGTACGGAGCCAATTTCATGGCGTGCAAATCTGCTTGGCAGCCTGAAGAGCAAATCCCTGCTCCCAAACTGGTATATGAAGGGCCAGGGGGCTGCAAGGGCTTAGTGTGGGCATAGGGGCTGCTCCATCTTGGGGTAGCAATGTCTTTGAGGCTTTGGCTCCCTGGAAGAGGTTTCCAGCCTGTTCCTGCCATCTTTTCTCACCTAAAGGCTCCTGACCCTAACCCTCATTCACTGTGGGAAAGGCAGGTGGTGGAGCTTCCTGGAGGAAAGTTTCCCAGGAACTGGCTGAGTATTTTATGATTAAGCAAAGCTTTTAGAGAAAGAGCATCTTTCTAGAGAAAGATTTGTTTGGGGTTTTTTGTGGGTTTTTTTGTTCAGTCAGGCTGAACAGTACCCATGTATGGGTACAGCTCCTGCTGTCTTGATTCCTAGGAAACTGACTTGGTAGTGCCAGGGCTGACTTCAGGCCTAGGCAAAGCAGTGGTTTCAGCTGTGAATCAATACATTGGAAAAGACCACAGCCTGAGAGACACAGGCAGCAAAGCCTGCCTGGCAAGTGGTGCAGTTTTGCCTTTCCTGGCTTCCCTGGCCTTGGAAAGCCCCACATCCTGTGCTGTCGCAGACGGTGTCGCAGCTCTCTGTTCCCCAGGGGGACTTTGCCAGCACACGTGGGTGTCCTCTCAGGCCACTGGACACCATTTCCAGAGCAATGCCCGGCACATCCTCTGGAGAAGCCTAATGGCTTCATCCACACTATCACAGCGCTGTCCCTGCTGAAATCCATGCTCAAAGCCTGTGACACCAACAGGCTGCAAAACAACAGCCTCATGCCACTGTCCATTTCCTAATAGTCAGGTAAATCCATGTCTATCCTGCTAAGAATCAGTTGAAATTTGTGAGGGCCAGAATTCCCCAGGGCTTTTGAACTGTCTGGGTTCATCATTGGCACTGATGAATTGCATCTCCTGCTGAGGAGCAAGGGTGATTAGTGGAGACTCCTGTGTTAGGGAGGAGTAAGGAGAGGTGACACCAGAAGTGGCCCTGTTCACAAACATCCTGTAAAAGGAACGTAATTTGCTTTTGGCATCCCTGGGCTGTAGCAGCCTGGACAGAGCTGCTGTGCCTTTGTGTCTGCAGCCTTTCTCCCCTCATCTGCACCGCTGGGTCCTTTTGAGGGTGAGCCTGGACTGCCCAAGGGGTTTCTGGAGAGGTTCCTTGTGAGGGTGAGCCCCAACTGCCTGAAGGGTTTCTGGAGAGATTCCTTGTAAGGGTGAGCCTCGACTGTCTGAGGGAGCCGAGGGAGCCATCGGCATCACCATTTTGCATCTCTTGCCACCTGGCAGTGAAGGGTGTTGCACCGCCGTGACAGGTCACAAAGCCTCCCACTCACACCAGTATCCTTTGGACAGTATTTTGGGGATGGATCTGTCTTTGCCCCTCCCCAGTTCCTGCCTTGCACTGTCCCACTGCCCAGGCCCCCAGCACTGGGCCTCTGCTGGGCTCTGTCTCCTGCTCTGTATCTGTGAGGTCCCAAGCCCACGTGTAGCTTGGTGGCTGTCCTGGAGTCTGAGCAGTGTGGCTGAACCCAGAGTGCTCTCAGTAGCAGCCCCTGGGAGTGCAGGTGTTGCCTGGTGGGTGCCATGTCCTGGCCACCTGGCAGCATGGCCGGCATTGCATGGTGCAAACAAAGCCTCCTGCTGTCAGCTAACAAATCAGTTGCCAATGGCTCTTGGTGCATCCAGCAGGAACAGGTTTGGGCACTGTGGAAAATACTGATCCTGCCCCAAACATGATGCAGTGGAGGCAGCTGGCGCAGAGATTGCTCATGCTCTGTGCATTTGGGCATAGGGGTTTGCCCACTGTGCCAGAGCCTTCCTCCTCTCTGAGCACATTGAGAGCCAAATGTGTGGTCTGGAACCATGTTGTGAGCACAGGGAAAGGAGCTGGGAGATTTAGACAGAGGAACCTGCAGGGTCCTGAGAAATGCAGCATGGACACTGTCCTTGCCCCATGGGCTCAGAGCTGGTGGGAAGCTGGTGCAAGCTGCTCCTGCCCACAGGGGAAGACTCTCTGGAGGCTGCTTGTCCCCAGGGAAGGTTTTTACAAGTTTTGGTACCAACACTATGGTCCCTTGTAGCCATCAGTGCAGTAAAGCATCTGTCAGCTGCCTTGCTGGATGGGCTCACTGGGAAACACAGCTGGGCACAGCTCAAGGTTTTGGGGGGCCCTGCCCAGCACCTCCTGGTTTGTTTCTGGGGTGGGCAGCGGGGAGGTATCCATGGGATTGGAGCAAGCCTGGAAACAGGACAAAGATGGGCTTTTGCCTTGGATTTCAGATTCTTCCTCACACAACACAAGCCTGTTTAAAAAGAGGTATTGCTGTTGATGAGTTGGGAAACTGCTCATGGAGTCACAGGTGTTTCTCTGGGGCATGCAGTGCCTGCAGGGTGCCACAGGGTGCTGTGGTATGCTGGTGCCAACACACTTCCTGCCCCAATGCTCCCCATTGACACACTGTCTGGAGTGCTGGGTTGTGGTGAGTGTTTTAGGCTAGGTGGGACAGCAGTTCCCTGAACCACCCAGGCAGCTCCCCTTGGTGAAGGATCCGGGTGTGCAGGTGCATCCTGCACATGGCATTAAACACTTCACATCCTTCCATACAGGTAAGAAGCCTCATCAGGGCTATAAATGGTTGTAATAAAATGTCATTTACAGTCCACATAACAAAGGTCTGCCTCTCGCAACATTTGATGCATTAATCATTGAGATGGGACATGCCAAGCTGTATTTGTTTTGGTTTAGGGCAATCTTGGGAGAAAAATTTTTAAAGGGAGTTTTTTTAGAAAGTAAACTTTTAAGTGTTTTCTTTTTTTAATTGGTTTGGGAAAAAGATTTTTTTGGAGAAAAGTGGAAAACATTGTTTATTTAATAGGTAAAGTATTTATTAGTATAAAAATAAAAAATGAATAATATTAAATAATAAAATTTTTGTTGTTTTAAACGAGATGATAAATTTGGNAATAATTATATCTTTTGAGGTTTATATGGTGTTGGGTTTTTTTCTATTATTTATTGTGTATAATTTGGTTTTTGAGTAAACATAACTTTATAAATGTGTTTGTATTTGAGGTGGAATTAATTAAAATTTTTTTTTTAATAAATTTTTTATATGTATTGTTGGGATTTTGTTTTTGTTTATTGTATGTAGAGATTTAGATGAGTGGGGTTTGGCTGGTGAAACTTTGGGTGTTACTTAGGTGGTTTTTGTAAGATTTTTTTTAATTTTTGAAAGATTTTTTATTTAATGTTTTAAGGTGGTTTTTAATAGATTATTGTATTTTTTATTTTGTTTGTAGTTGGTGTATGGTAGGGGATATGGTATATTTATTTATTGTTATGTTTTTTAGCTTAGGTGTTGATAAGGTTGTTTTTGAAATGAGCTTTGTTGTTTGATTTAATTTTTTAGGTGTACTATGTTTTTAAAGGAATTATTTTTTAACGTTTAGAATGGTGTTTTGGGTAATGCTATGAGGTATAGGATAGGTTTTTAGTTATTTTGTGGTGGTTTTTATTATGGTTAGTACGTACTGTTTACTTTGGTGTGTTTGGGGTAGTGTGATGTAATTAATTTGTTAGGTTTTTTATATTTATATTTGGATTATTGTTTATTATATTATAGGGGTTTTATTTGTTTGGTTTGTTTGATGGTAGTATATGTTTTATAGTTATGGATAATTTGAGAAATATTGTTTATGGTTAAATTTATTTTTTGGTTTTGTGTTTATTTATAGGTAGTATTTTTATTTTGATGATTGGAAGTATTATGAGTTTATTTAGTTAGGAATAATTTTTTTTGTGTTGTTAATTTGTATTTATTTTTGATATTTTTATTTTTGTAGTTTGATTTATATGTTTGTTGTTTTGGTGGTTTTTGTTAGTTTTATTTTTGGGAATACAGGTATTTATATGATGGATTTTTACAGGGAGTTTTTTTTTTAATAGTGATTTTTAAAATTTATTAGTAGTTCGAATTGGTTTTGTTTATATTGTTAAATTTTTTTGTTAATTTTATAGAGTATTGGTTATTATTTATGAATTAGTATAGAGGTAGAGTTTTGGTTACTTTTTTTTAGTAATGTTTAGGGTTAGTTGAATAGTTTTGAGTTTAGTGAATTGGTTTGATTTTTTTTTAGTAGTTTGTGTGATTTGTTGTGTGGGGTTTTATATGGCTGTTTTTTATTTCTGTTTTATTTTTATAACATGGTAAGAACTATTAGCGAAAAGAGTATTGTGGTTTTTTGTTGGTAGTTGGTTGTATGGTGGAGTTTTTTTTAGTACGTGTTACTTTTTGGTTTGTTTTGTTAATGAAATGAAAGTTTTTACTTTTAGGTTAATTTGTAATTATTTTTAAAATTTTAGTGTGATGTAGTTTTTTAATATGGGTGTGTTGTGTGATGAGGGTAATTTACTTGGTTTATGTGGTACTGGTGGTATGGTGGGTAGAAGGAACTTTTGCTTTGAATATTTACTTTAGTGCTGGTAGTTGGGGTGTTAGGAGGAGTTCTGTTTTTGTGTTATTGTCGCGGTCCAAGCAGTGAATCAGGACTCTTTGACTCCATATCAGAAGGCTTAAATATGATTTATTAAAATAAGTCCATAGTTCAGAAGGCTCGGGCTTTCATGTGCCCAGTACAGAGCTTAGGTGCATACTTCTTGCTGCCCTGTACAGGAATGCTGTGATACTAAAAGTGAGAACACTGATAACTAGGACCAGCTTCTCTCCCATATCATGGGAACAGAATAGAAAACATGAGTTATGTCTTTGAGCAGAACAGAGCCCAGAGATTGTTTACAGAATCTCTTGTGGGAAAGCAAGAGCTTTCCCTTATGAAAAAGACTTTAGCAGGCATGCTGCTAGAAAATTTATAAAACCCAAAATCGTGGTTTCCACATTGTATTAATTATTTTTGAGGTAGTTTGGACTCTTTTATAGGTTGTTAATTTTTTTTTTTGTTGGAGTGTAGTTGGTTTTAGACTTTTTGTAGTTTTGACTTTAAAATTTTAGTGTTTGGCTTTGAGTTTTACTAGGTACTTTTTGTTAAAGGTTTTAGGATAGATTATGGCTCCCGGCTGTAAAGTAGAGTATGTTTATTACATTTGGTTTTGTTTTGATTGGGTTGAGTGTTATTGTATGAGTGATTTTTTGTTTAATTTGGGTAAAGGTTTGTTGTTGTTTAGGGTTTTACTGGAAAGTGGGTTTTTTTTGTGGGTGACTAGGTAAAGAGGGTTTACAATTTGGTTGTACTTAGGAATGTGTATTTTTTAAAAGTTTATGGTGTTTAGGAATGTTTGTGGGGTTATTTTGTTGGTTGGTGGAGATATTGCTGTGATTTTGTTGATGATATTGGTGGGAATCTGATGTTTATTTTGTTACTTTATTTTTAGGAACTGGATCTCTTGAGTAGGTTTTTTAACTTTGGTTTTTTTTGATGGTGAAACCAGCTTTTAGGAGAATTTGGATTATTTTTTTGATTATTTGTTTTGGTTTAGGGCAAATTTGGGAGAAAATCCTTTAAAGGGGTTTCTTCTAGAAAGCAAATTTAAGCAGTTCTTTTTCTAACTTCTTTGGGAAAAAGATTTCCTTGGAGAAAAATGGAAAAACCTGTTTATTTAACAGGTAAAGTATTTACCAGCACAAAACCAAAAAATGTACAATATTAAACAATAAAACTTTTGCTGCTCTAAACAAGACGACAAACTTGGGAAGTCTTAGGCTGTTATTCGTCCTTCTGGTGCTGGAAATGCTGTGGCCTAAGCCCAGCCCGGTGGGCCACAGGTGTGTGTGCTCTTGGTCCTCTTTTGGGTGTTCTAGTCTAGAGCAGGTTTAAACAGGTCTAAAGAAAAAAGAAAGAACCACAGTCTAAAGAACTTTTCTGCCTCAGCTAGCTAAAACTAACTAAAAAGCAAAGGAGAGCTCTGTCCCTCTGCAGACACACTGTCCCGCAGAAGGCACATGGAGGAGGCGAGAGTACAGTTTTTTTCTGAAAGCAAACTCCCCTCTTCGCTCTCAGAACTAATCTTAAAGGTGTAAAACTTATTTCTGAGCTACAGAGATGAATGGGGATAACAAGCATCATAAAGTCAATCCAGGACAAAAGCGTGGGCTGTCCTGCAGTACTGGCTCCACACCAGACACTGCCAGGCTTGGTTCTTACCTGTGCCATTGGATCCAAGTGCTGGGCTACCCCCAGCGCTGCTCTGACTGTGCTGTTTTGTCCTCAGCAGGCAGCCAGGGACTGAAGCCAGGCAGAGCTGGGCACAGCAGCGGCAGCAGGAGCCCCACATCGGCACAGGAATCCTCCTAGGAGCGCATCCTCTCGACACGATAATTGGGACATTATTTGCAGCAGCCAGGTCCAGTTAAACCACCTGTTCCTCTTAGAAAAGAACCACTCTTTTAAAGTTCTAATAAAGCCTTCTCGCAGCTCTGAAGGTGAGGGCATGCACAGCCCAGCCTGTTCCCACCCAGCTCTTGTGCTGTGCCACTCTGCTATGGCTTTTCAGCCTTCCTTAGGCACTGGGGAAGGTGACTGATGTGGAGGATTTAACCAGAGCAAAGGCTCTGCCTGTGCTGCTGCGGGCACTGGGCCAGGGGAGAGAAGGAGCATGGCTCAGCTGCAGGTTAAAACAGGTTCTGCTTTCTCAGGCTATGGGACCACGGTGTTTTTATTGGCTCATTTTTGCAGTTTTTTAGAGGGAAATTGCCTGTAGTGCAACACCAGTTCAATGACAAATGTGAGGAGAATGATGTACATTTTGGGGTGTCTGAGCTGGGAGGTTTTGGTTTTGGTTTTGGTTTAGTTACATACACACAGAGAAGAAAATAAGAATTTACTACATATAAAATTATTATTACATACATAAATTATATTTTGCATTTGCCCCTGGATGCCTGGAAATGTCCAGGTTGGATGGGGCTTGGAGCAACCTGGGATAGTGGAAGGTGTCCCTGCCCATGGCAGGGGGCTGGAATGAGATGAGCTTTATTGTGCCCTTCCAACCCAAACTATTCTAGGATTCTGTGACAAAATAAATGTAAAAAATATATTCCTTTCATAGCAGTATATTCTATATAGATGATCTATATAAGCAGACTTCAGAATATGCAGGTAGTGTATAATATATTACATGTATTATATCAAAGCATATTATACAGTAGATACTAATATATGTCTGTTATATATTGCCACTTAGACAATACATATTAAATGTATTATCTACAGTATGTAATCTACAGTATGTAATCACACATGTAATATGCATTATACATAATTACTGATACATTACCAGTGTTGATGTAATGAAAAACTCTTGTCTGACAGGAGGTTTTGTCAGCTCTGCAGCCAGGATTTGTGTGCTGTGGAGGACAAAGTGTAGGTGCTCGTATGTGTGCACACCTGGCATTTCCACTATACATACATGTCAATCATGGTCTGAAATATTGTATCGATATAGTGCACTGAATACTCCAGGATGCACATCGTATATGTGCCAAATATTACATGTTCATTATATCATATTATATAGAATTCATACATTGCTGATATGATTTATTTAACTTTCTTATATACATTTTTAATAAAAGTATACTGCATATATTTGCACACAGTATTACAGTTAGCAAAGTAATGTTATAGTTTATGTCATGGTATGTACATATAGCTAAAATATATCCCAGGGATGTGTGCATATGTAGATATACACGTATAATGTAAAGGTAATATGTTGTATTTATGTAAACTATAACCAATTTTGGATAAAATTATTACCTTAATAGTTGATATTTAATATTCAAAAAACAGGTATTAATAAGATAAATATGTAGTGTGTGTATTATGTAATACATTGTATAATATATAATGCATATCATATTATATGTCTTGTAATATACCTAGATTATAGATCACAGATTGCATATATTTTCCTTAATGTAATAATATATACACATTGTATCTGTGTGTATTTAATACCTGTAACATATACTCTAGATAATAGAAACATATAGACATGCATAACATCAAATATTAGATATATAATTTGAAATACTGTAGCATATAATACATAGAATATAGGATGAGATCCCTAATATATTTTCTATAGTTACAGAGAGCATATTGATGGGTGTAGGAATAATACCTATACAAATGTTTGTAAAAAATGTTAGGCATCCTTCTAAAGCTGAAGAAAGGTATCATTAGAGGGGATATTGGGAGGAAATTCGTGGCTATGGGGGTGGGGAGGCCTTGGAACAGGTTGCTCAGAGAAGCTGTGGCTGCCCCATCCCTGGAAATGTTCCAAGGCAGGCTGGAAGGGGCTTGGAGCAACCTGGGATAGTGGAGGTGTCCCTGCCCATGGTAAGGGTGGAATGAGATGAGCTTTAAGTTCCTTTCCAACACAATCCATTATGGGACTCCATGGTACATATAAACTAGTCTATATATTATTTAATTTAGTAAATTATTTTTAATGCCATTTTTGCCCCTGCTGCCACAGGTGCAGGGCTGGGGGTGTCTTGGTCCCATGTTCCTGCTCCGTGCCAGGCTGCCTCTGCCAGGGCCGCTGCAGCCCCTTGGCTGAGGCTATGACCTGCCTGCTGGGGTCCTGGTGCCCCTGGCCCCTGTGGGTGCCAGTGCCAGGCTGTGCTGGGCCCTCAGCTGTGCGGGAGCTGCATGCCCTCCAGCCAGAGCCTGCACTGCACCCGCCTGCTGCCAGAGCAGTGGGGACACACAGCTGTGCCAGCCCTGGTGAGGGGCACCGCTGGCTAATAGCACTGCCAGCAGAGCCCCTGAGCAGTTGACCCTTGGTTCGCAGAGCAGCTGGCCCCAGCCTGCTCTCCACTCACTCGAGGGTGGTGATGCTGGGCCTGGGGTAGGGATCCTCCTTGGGAAAGGTGGATGGAAGCCGGCTTCCCAACAGCTTGTTAGTGTGTGCACAGTTACTTCTGCAAAGGGAGCTTTATTTGGAGCTAGCTGGATTAGCTCCATTTCTGATTAGAGCACCTGAAAGCAATTTAGGAGAGGTCTTTGCTGTGGCTCTTCAGCAAAGGAAGGGAGATTTCCTTTGTCTTTTAAGACATTGTTATGGCTGAGTGCAGCCCCCTGCATTTGCTTAAGGAATGTCACTGAAGAGTAGAAAATGACCACTAAAAACCTCTTGTTTTTAATGCTGATGTGGGTGATTGGGCCATGAGGCATTGCAGGGAAGCAGGTAATGGACAGTGGCTTCTGGGGGCCCCAAAGGTCTGTGTCTGTGCTTGGCACTGTGGACAGGGCCGGGCTGGCAGGAGGTGCCACCCTGCAGGGTGGCAAAGGGCACTACTGCCATGTGGGGCCCACAGCACATGACTGTGGGTGCCCCTGTGTCAGTCACAGAATGGTGTGAACTTGTCAAGAGCACTCCAGTCTGGGAATGCCACTGCCTACTCCGCACCTGGTGGCTGTTCCTCCAGCTGCAGCCCCAGCAGAGAGGGACAGAACCTGCGTCCAGCAGGGACTGTCCCTGTCCCCTGTGAGCCAGCCCTGCACACCCATGGCACCTGCAGCAGCCAGGCCCAGCAGCACCCCAGTGTCATCGGAGTTCCAGCCCCAGCACCTCCCACCCGCCGCCACACACACCACACAGGTATCACATTTTATTGCTCTGGGGATAAGTTTTATTGTGAGCAAAGACTTATTTATTTTGTGAGGGATAGCAGAGTGGCTTTGTCATCCAGTTCAGGGTGCAAAACCACAGCAGAGTTTATACAAATTAATAGTTTTTTGACATCAGGAAAACACGATTTTCATTGATGTCTTAATTCTTCCCTGAATTAGAGGTACATATTGCCCTAAGGAAAAAGGGCTCCTTATTCAGAAGGATGCCTTTGAAATTGTTTCAGACCAGCTATTGCATAACTAAGTGCCAGACAGCCTTGCCTGTCGGGCCCTGAATGTAAAATAAATTAAGATACATGTTTTATTTTCTAGGTTCCTTCACTGACAGAAAATCAATAGAAAGCAAAACCCAACTGTGAGACAGAAAACCAAGCCAGTAGTCCAAGCCCTCAGTGACAGAGGCTCCTTCCTGGAAGCTGCACCAGGTGAGTTCCTCTTGGGCACCAAGGCTGAGCTGCTGCCCTCAGGCACAGAGCACATGGCAGAGCCCAAGGGCTGCCTTGGCATCACTGGCGATGGCTGGAATGGGCCCCACAGGCACAGGGTGGCCTCTGACCAGGTGCTGGCACTCAGATGGACAGATGGCCGTAACACCAAGTGTAAGTGCAAAAACAAATGGGGGCCCAACAGGGCATTTCCCAAAAAATGCAATCCCTTCGCTTAAAGCAACTCCCATTCTGTTGGGAGGTGTGTGTGTGTGTGCACCCTGGAGCAACCAAGCAGCAGCAGGAGGACAGGGCTCTGTGGCTGCTGGATCTCAGATTTCTGTTGCTTTAAAATACCAGGGATTTACCTATAAAAATTTTCACCCCATCAACCTATGACATGTGTAAACCAAAACATGTCAGCTACTGCCAACATGAGCTCTGCTCACTACAGCAGGTGCCAGGAGGACACCTTAAGTCCTCAAAAGCCTTCAGCTGTGTTGTCCTCTGGCTAGAGACAGGTCACAGCCTGCTGGGACAAGGTGAGGAGGTTACCTAGTTCTTCACAGTGTGGTGGGAAGGGGTCATGGCAGGTGTGGCTTTTGCTTTTCTAGAAGGGATTTGCTTATTTTTGTTTCTCTAGGGAGCAGTTCCAGTGCACAGCCATTGCACACACCACAGAAAGGCCATGGCACTCTTGCAGTGGGACAGCACTGACTGAAGAGCTCCTCCTTCATCCACCTGTGCTCCAGCAGGAAACATTTGCTACCTGGCTAGTCATGGGAAAACCTCTCTTTAGAAGAAATTCCCTAATGCACAGGTAAGTGCTGCCTGGAATGACTAAAGCAATGCTCTAAGGGTACATTAAATAACTAGTTTCAGTGCTGGTTCACGACCTCTGGCTGCGGCACCTGCACCCAGGGGCTTGGGGTCCTTGCTCACCTGGTGCCAGTGCAGTGGTGATGGTGACACAGGTGACATTCAATCCCCAGCAATGTCTTTCCAGACTGGGGAAAGGCCATCGCACAGAGCAAACCCATCACCCGGCCCCTTCAAGATGTATTCACCCAGAACTGCCCATTCTGATCTGTGCTCAGCTGCCGTGGGCTGCCCCGGCTGCAGCTCTGTTCTCCAGGGCTGCAGGTGGATGCCTTGCTGAGGACCCTGGCAGAGCGGCAGAGCTTCCCGGAGACCCTGGTCCTAGAGGCACATGGCAGCATGGGCAAGGGCAGCTCCGCCCACTCGACGCCAGTGGTGTCAGTGAGGTCAGTGCTTGCACTTGTGGTGAGGCAGCCTGGAAAACAGAGCGGGCAGGGAAAACCCAGGTTAGGACAAAACAGCCTGTGTCCTCAGAATAACCACATGGCACAGCACAGCCCCTCCCCTCGCCTTTTCCCAGCCTCTCCTGGGGATCACTCAGGTGAACTTGACCTCCAGAGAAAGAATTTGCTGCAGGCAGCTGAAGAACTGCCATACTGTGCTTCCCAGAGAAATCAGGGATTTCTCTTTGCCAGCTCCCAGAAGTGAGGAGCAGCAAGGCCTGAGAGGATGTCAGTGTCCAGGTGAACGCCAAGCCCCCCAACATCACCCCCCTTTTGGTCTGCACAGTCCCTGCAGCCCCCGATGGCTCTCAGGGCCCCAAGAGCCCCATGGGAGGGAGGAAGCTCCCATCCTGCTTACTTGAAGCTCCAACATAAAACAGCTCTGTGTGGGTGATACAAAACTGTTTTTTGCTGTGTATCATTAAACTGTTCTTGTGTATTTGGCATGTTACACAGAGCTGGAAACAAGCATTCCCAGCGTGAGGGCTGGCTCAGAGCTCTTCCTGGAAAGTGGCTTAACCTCTGGAAAAATCCTAAAGAATCACGATTTCTTCCACTACTTAACAGGTACTCTTGTTACTGGTGCTTATGGTCAGCACTGGGGAAGGGTCTTGGGGGGCTGTGAGTATGGGGGAGTTACGCTTTGTTGTTGAGTGGAGTCACCTGTTGGTTATTCCCCAGAGGCCAGGCCTGCCCAGGCTGGCTGAGGGGGAACAGGTCATTAAATGAGACACTGATGACCAAAACCAGGTGCAGCTTCTCTAAGGGACACGGCCTTCCCTGCTCTTGAGGGCTGGACCTATCCCAAGGCATTTCCCGGGGGTAACAGTGTTTCATCAGCTCCCTAAGGAAACAGTATTTTTAAACCATGTTGCAATGCTCTCCCTAAGTGTAAACACAAGTTTTTTATCACAGGTAGGAAGGAGGAACAGCCTCACAGCCAGGCAGGCAGAGCACTGGGATGTTCTGAACCCTCTCCAAAGGCTGGCACCGGTGGCACCCCCTCTGAACCTCCTGAGGGATGGTTGTGTTTTGCAGCATAGACCTACTTCCAGTGCAACAACTGACTCCATTCTCAGCTGTGCCTGGCCAGGCCACAGCTCTTCAGTCCTCCCTTCACCTTCCTAGCCCAGGTAAATCTCAAACGTGTGCAAAATACCCCAAAGCACAGCCAGAGCCTTGGGTGAAACTGCCTATGGCTGAGCTATCCCTCAGGCACAGGTGAGCAGGGCACTGCCCTTGCAGGACAGGTGGGGATGTGGCCATGGGTCAGTGTGGCAGCAGGATGAGCCCTCAGCTGCTGTCTGAGGACAAAGACTCACCCTGGCTCTGGGCTGCACTTCCAAGGTGAGGTGTAACCTGTGCTTCTGCTTGAGTAGCTCTGGGTGTTTGAGTGAAAGCAGGAGTGGAACAGCAGCAACACAGCCCAGAAGTGTGAACACCCTCAGCCTGCCTGCAGCCCTGTGTTTGCATCTCAAAAACACCCTTACTCACCAGATTGGTTCTTTGAGAAAACTGACTGAGGGGAAATAGCACATTTTAAAAAGGTGGAAAGTGTGACTTAGCCTGTAAAGGCATTTTCTGTGAAAAATGCAGAGCTGTCAACTTTGGATTAAAACAAAACCTGTGGTGCTATTGGCTGGGGAGAAAAGTGTGGGAGAGGGAAAAGCTTCGAGGGAGGTGTTGTGCTTGACATTCCTGCAGTGAGGCAGAATGGCAGATGGTCAAAATAAAAGAGTTTTCTCCAAATGGACAAGCTGAAGCAGCTTAGAAGTAAAAAATAATTACCAGGCGTGTATTGCGGGAGGCATTACCGCATGCAGATCACGGGAGGCATTACCGTACGCAAATCACAGGAATCAAGACCAGGCACATACAGGAGATTTTACTGGACATGGATCGCAGGAGGCATTACCAGGCCCATTACTGTACGCATATTGTGGGAATCATTACCACATATGGGAGGCATTAACGTACTGCAGGAGGCATTAATGTATGTGGATACCATGCACGGGAGGCATTACCACACACAGATCGCGGGAACCATTACCACATACGAGAGGTATTAATTTACACAGATCACAGGAGGCATTACTGTATGCGGATCGCAGGAGGCATTACTGCATTGTTTGCAGGAGGCAGAACTGCACCCTAGAGGTAGAACCACGTGCAGAGCGCAGGAGGTGCACGCAGAGCGCAAGAGGCAGAATTGCATGCGGAGTATGGGAGGTGCGAGGCGAATGCAGAGCATGGGAGGCACAGCAGAGGAGGCATGAGTTGAACATGGAGCACAGGAGGTAGAGCTTAACATGGAGCAGAGGCAGCAAGGGAGGAGGAAGGGAAGGAGAGCTGTTAGTGATGAACCGCAGCAGCAGCAGAAGGGCCTGCAGGAAGCATTGCTCTTACCTGTAGCCATTACTGTACCAAGAGCATTAACACTCTAATCTAAAGGGAAAGAACAAAACCATGTCAGTGCAGGACTAAAGGGGGGGAACAAAACCGTGTCAGTGCAGGACCAGCACTCTGTGACTGCTGCACTCGCACCAGCCCAACACAGTATACCCCACTAAAGGCAGGAAGGGGAGCTCCCCTCAGGGACCTGCAGAAACACAGACCCATGTGCTTCCTTCCTGGGGTCTGAGGACTGAAACAACCAAGGGAAGGAACGTTGGCAAAAATTGGAGTGAATATTCTTTGTGCTTCATGTTCTGCCAAACCTGCTGCTGTGGGATGGTGGCATGCAGCTGCTTCATGCCTCAGCTCTACGTCCAGCACTGTTGCTGGTCACACCATTTCAAACTGGCTAACATTTGAGGCTTCACGGAGACCTAAATGTCTGTGACGCTATAGCCAGGTTAAAACTCCAGGAAGTGAGCAGCGTAGCGATCCTGGTGCCACATAAATTTCCCAGAGAAGGAAGTCCTTGAGTGCATAAAACCTTCCATGAGCAGTCACACACCTGCACTCAGATGAGACACACACAAACTGGAGGGCCTCTCACAGGTGAGGCTGCTTCGAGAGCATTAAGCTTTTAAAACACATTTCTTGCAGGAGGGATTAAAAACAGAATTAAAATATAGATGAAAGCACTTCAAATGCAGGGTTACCTTGCAGGAAGCCAGAGAGAGATGATGTATTGCATCTTAAATCCAGTCCACAGAACAAACCTGGTTCCTTCCCCATGGCATGTGCTCTAGGAATGGCATTTTAGCCACTGCTCATGAAGCAGCTGAACACCCTTGAAAGCAAGGGTGGGTAAAAACATGACCTATAAGGATGCTGAAGATTGGTACTTGAGAAGAACCATGAAGTTTTCACACGGGCTGTGACCTGTTCCAGCCCCCCATTAATCTTTCAGCCAAGACAGGTCTGTGAAAATCTTTGTTTTCCTCCCTAGTAAATGCAAAGGTAATAAAATTCCAGAGAGAATTGTTGTCGTAAATCTGTGCAGCGTTCCTGCTTCCAACTCCCAAAGACAAGCTCCAAGTACACTGTAAGCAGCATTCTGAGCCTGCGTGGAAAAATGCATGGATAACTGAAGCTAGGTTAATCAAAGCCACACACTTCCTGCAGTGCTGTAAGTGGAAAGCTGTGAGTGACACAGTAAAGAGAATATGACACTACAGGTTAATAACCAGGGCAGAACCAACCCTAAAACAGCACCCACAGCTTGCAGGTTAGGTGGGAGTGCCTGGCACCACTGTGGGCCTCCACAGTTTGAGCGCCTCGGAAATAAGCCTGAAATGCACACACTGAAGTTTAATTACTCGCAAGTTGGAGCAGCTGCTGCTTAGTTCTGCAAGGCTCAGCCCCAGGCAGGGGGACCCCACCAAGTGCTGTGGGTTATGTGCGTGTCACAGGTAGGGCAGCCTGAGCCCTCAGCAGGCAGCCGCAGGAGGGTTCTGCCCTGGTTCTGCTCCACCTCTGCTGCAGGTCTCTGCCAGCACCTCAGTGCAGAGGGAAAATGCAAAGGAGCCATATTGCCTGGAGCCTTCTGCAAGCTGACAGCTCGAGCAGCTGGAGCTGTCACCCAGCAGAAGAGACGGCCTGTCAAGCTCATATTTTCGCCCTTTCGCCCATCCCAGCACTGATTACTGGGATAAGCCCTCCCTCACCACCTCCTCCCCTGGAGAACGTAGCTGGGGGAGCACCCTCTGAGCCAATCAATTACATGAAAAAGGCAGGGGGCAAGGCTGAGGGCCCTGATGGGGGGTCTCACCCCCCACTGTTGGAGATCCCGAGGGGAACACTGGGCTTGAGGGGGAAGCAGTCCCAGCACCTGCCCAGCCTTGGGGGACAAGTTTGTACTGTCCACCCTCAGTGGTGGCACAAGGGACAGCCCCAGCACACTGCGCAGGTGGCCACTTCCTTAGGGCTCTGTAGGGATCTCGACCCTCTGGAGCCAGGCCTGGGCTCCTGGGCATACACCTTCATCAGCCTGTTTGGCCACAGGAGCTGGAGAGGGGACAGAGCTGCTGCTCCCAACACTTTGTGGTACCTGTGACCCTCCCTTGCTTAATGCCAGATCATTCCTGACCCTCATGGGGACACTCAGGCAGCAGCCCTGCCAAACAGGCAGGAAAACTATGGGCAGAGCACCAATAACCAAGAGCACATGGGCAAGGAGCAGCTCCCACATCCACTGGTGCCACTGCAGGAACTCCCCAAGGGCAGCCCAGCTGTGGCAGGCTCGAGTCTGCCGAGGATGAGGAACTACCTGGATTAAACAGACAGGGGAAGCCAGACAGGTCCCTGTGCCTCATCCTGAATAGTCTTCACAAGGAAGGAGGAAGAAGAGAAAGCCCTTGAGTCCTGCCTCCTATGGTAACTGTCCTGGGTCCTCTGCTCCACTTCCCTCAGCTTTTCGTCTTTGTTTACTGCCTGGACAACCTGCACCACCATGGCAGCACCAACATCTCCACAGTGTCTCACCTCACCTGCTGAGCGCCATACCTAGCAGACCTCACACATGCTCCATGCTAGCAACAATTCCCTGTCCTACTAGTAACCAGGACAGTCAGGAATTTTCTAAATCTCATATATTAGAAACAAATTGTTCCATTTCAGGCAACACTGACACATGGATCAAACCCAACCCCTGGCACACACTGCATGTGCTCTGATACCGTGGCACAGCTACTCAGTTTCAGATGTGTATGTTTTTAATATTCCCAGGAAAAGAGGCAGAAATTATTTTTATATATATATATATATATATATAATACACAGACCACGGACACAGATCTGACAAAAACCCTACAGAGCTTCAAGGAAAAAGACAAAAGGACAAAAACCCCAAAATAGTATAAAAACCCCAGAAAAAACAAACTAAAGCAAAAGGAATCCTTGGCTCAATTACTGTTACAAAAAGCATCAAGTCCTGTTTAAAACAAGAATTACTTTGGGTTTGGTTTTGTTTCAGTCAGAAATTTATTTTAAATCTACACGTCCAATTCAAATAATCCTTTTGCTTTAAAGTGGGAATAATAAAGCTCAGCACTGAACAAAAAGTGGTTTAAAATAAACCAGATCTTGTTAGCTGTATATTCTAATATTTTCTACAACAACTTTACGCATGTTAAAGTCCAGAGACAAAAGAAAAGCATGTGTCACCTTTGCAACAAAAAGGCTGCAAAATCTCGGTTTTATGTAAATCAGCAGGCACAGCTCCCGAGGCTTTAAAACCAGGGACTGCTGAAAACCTCAGTAGTTCCTCGACTCAAGTGTTGCTCCTGGGCAATGCCATAATATTCATTAAAGAATCCATTTATCAACAGATACCACATGTCCAAGTTTTCCAGCACAGTTTTTCTGATGCTCTACTAAAAAGGATGCTTTAAAAACATTAGGCTGGAAGGGAAGAATCCCAGATGTTTTCTCTGCCCATTCTACACTACCCATTACCAACTAAAAAAGCCAAGATTTACACTACATCCTCCCTGATAAGGCTGAGCATTGTGCTTTATTTTCCAAGTCATTAGCATGCACAAGAATGACCTCATGGTGAACAGATGCACTTGGATATGGCAGTGATTAGATCAGTCCTCTCAGCAGTCAAGTGTGCCCGTTCCCATTAACCCCTGAGGTGCCAGCAGCGCTCCACTGGGGGGTTCCCTGGAACGCAGGAATCTGCCATGGCTAGCACAAGCCCCTCGGACAGGATCCTTGTGGTGGGAAAGCTATGACTGCACAGTTCTCCTGGAGTATCCAGCGGCCCTTTTCACATCCCAAGGTTAACACCGTGCTTCTGGCTGCTGATCTTACACAAAACCAGCTCAAAGCTCCAAGGAACCCTCATGAGCCAAAGGCAGTTGAAGTCAGGTTGCTGCTCTGCCCACTTCAGCTTCACCAATTTTTTTAAAGAACATACAAGTATTTTGTTGAATAACTATTTCTGGTTTTGGCTGAGGGAGCAAGAACAGCAGCTTAAAGCCTGTCCACTAAAAGGAGAGAAATCTGCAGAGGGAAAGAATGAGAATAATTCAATAGTGTTTGATTATGGAGGATTTCCTGGACTGCCTCTCAAACCCTGCCTTATTAAAATACAGCACGTAATGGACCAGTTTAACAACAAAGGGCCATATTCCCAGCTTGTGTTACTAATCTACACATCCCCTAAATGAGTTTGGGGATGGCCTTCTGTCTACAAAGCTGCACTTTCAACACTTGAAGGTATTGGGGCTATCTGTGATCAGTACAGGGAGTTTAAGGCTCTGCTCCTCAAAACAGCAAAGGAGATCAACTGGACAATCTTCCTGCAGAAAATGCAGCACCTGCAAGACTGGTGACAGGCATACTAAGCCAGGGCAGGAAAACCACATCCCGCGTGAATCTGGGGATGCATCCCCAGGGGCAGCACCAGAAAACACAAAAACATCCAGTTCCAAGAATTATCTCATAGCCAGCAATACCCCAGTATGTCACTGAGAGCTGTGTTTGATTTCTCGCTAAGCCGTGGTAACTCCTGAGAACACTGCATTGTGATAAGCGGCACCCTGACCCTCTTTGCTGCACACATGCATCCGCAGCACTGACAGGATCACACCTGAGGGGCATTGTAAGAATCAGATCAGATGAGAATTAATCTTAAATTTATCTGAGCATCTTATACTCAGCAGAGTCAGCAGTACCAGCTAGCTTGTACTGCCACATGTGCCAGCTCCATGCATCCCACAGAATCATCAAGGCTGGAAGAATCAACAAGTCCAGTTGCCAACCCAGCAACACCATCATCACCCAAAAATCATGTCCTGATGCCTCCTGAACACTTCCAGATACGGGGAACCCAGTGCCTCCCTGAGCAGCCTGTGCTGGTGCCTGACCACTTCTTCAGGGAAAAGTCCTTCTTTTTATTAACTGCTCCCTGACTCCTTTTTTCTCTTTCAAAATAGAAAAATGCCCCCTAAGTGGCATTTTTCCTAAGTATTCCTAAGTGGCAGACAGGTGATTCCTGCAGGTGCAGGACAGGTAGATCTATCCCTGAAGCAGGCCTAGCTGGGAAACAATGGAGTTGCTAGGGCTGTGTCCAGCCTCCCTGCTGACTGCTGAGGAGCATCTGATGGAAAACAAATCCCCATGGCCACAGCTGACACTGCCCCTGCTCATCACTGACTAAATATGCAGGAGAATCAGCAGGTAATGTGAAGAGACTCTCTGAAGCGGAGATTCTGACACCAGAACTTATGGCCAGCCTCCAGTTCAAGAGCAGGAAATTAATTCTGAGGCTCAGAAGTCTGAAAATTGGGACCTGCCTGGGGGAGGCTTTGCACTTAAAAGCAATTAAAATAGTGAAATCATACACGGGTACTCCTGATTTAGCAGTGTTCTGAAATTCTCAGCTACTGGGAAACACTTTAAATGTGTTTGGCGTACAGAGTTTATCCTTCAGAAAGTGGGGCTGCAGAGGGGTCTGCCCTGTAAAACCACATCTGACACAACACCATGTGCTAAGACCAACATGAAAATGAAACACAACTATGCACAGAGCGAAACGTTTAGATCACTATATCTACATTTCTATTTGCCGATACATCGACAGATAAATGATTCAAGTGCTAACAACCAGCGCTGGGCACACGCAGTGCTCCTATTGAAATGGGCGGTTTTTTTGTCTCAGACTTTTGGCAGAGTGTATAAAAGAATTTAATGCACAGCTGTTCTACTTTTTAATGTAGGAAACATTAATCAAAGCTTTAAGGTATAAGCTTTCCTAGCATTGTTTAGTATTCTAGTTCAGCAGAGATCAATAGATCCATCCAGTGTTCCCTGACGCCTCTCCAGGACGCAGAGGCACGATTATGTAAATGGCCCCAGCTTCCTCCCCCCTCTTGCCAGCGCTTATCTCCAAAGCCTTCTGCCTGCTGCTCCTGGCCACCACTTCCCAGCCAGCACAGGCCTCTTATCTCCTCACAAAGCTCTGAGCACGCCAGGATCAGAGCCAGCAATGCCAGACAATGCTGCACGGCTGGTTTTATTCCTAAATGATTTATGTGAGCAAATTTCATTTCTTCCTTCAGTGTTTCAGTTTAGATGGAAGATATCTGCTAACAAGTCGGGCTAAACAGAAATAGAGCAGATGTCCTGCAACGTTTATACAGGTTGGAAATAATCTATTCAACAATCCAAAAGAGAAGCAGGGAATGATTAGAAAGTGCCAGTGTCACCCTAGGAGTGTCAACGACAGATTAAGAAATTGGAGAGTCCAGCACATGGTGACCAGATACTTTCTGGATGCTGGAAAAAAACACAGTTTGAAGACACTAGAAGTGTGCATTTCAGAGCCAAAGCTCCCTTTCAGGAGAGGTTCACTTAAACTTAATCAAACCAGCCATGCAGTGATTGTGACTGCACACTAATCTAACCCTTGACAAGGCACACAAGGAACAAATTCCCGGAGTTTGGCACAATGCTGTCACCTCTCAGCATGTGGATGACTGATGAGCACTAATGTGTGCGCACGCACACAGACACCCCACACACACCCACACCCCCATCACAAACCCTGCAGAGACTCCAGGCCAGGTGCTGCAGGGCAGCCTGCAGTGCACTCACCTGCATTGACGAGACGTGCCTGCATCCTGCACACCGCTGCGATTCCCTAACAGCACCCTGTTCCTGTGTTTCTTGTGCATTAATCCCTGGCCCTGGTAGCTCAGCAGCATAATCCCCATTTAGCATTAACAGCAGCTTCCTCTGTAAGGAACTATTTCTGATAAGTGAGCCCCAATTCAGGCCTCGCTTTTGAACAACATATTCCCAGCTCAGCAAGAACCCTGAGTCCTGAATGAGGCCAAGCCCATCCCTGCGAGAAAGTTCATTAACCTCGCCGGAGTTGGGGGTGAACAGGATAGCTGAAGAAAGGAGCAGTGTGAATAGCTCTGATGCAAAACAAATTAAAATGAATGTCATCATTCCTTTTGATATTCATTAGTTGATTCAGGGGAAGAATAGTCTTCTTAAATTTGCAAGCATTTATCTACAAAAAACAGGTGTACATCTGCTGCTCAAGTCCTTCTTTGGGCTACAGAGAAGAATAATGTGCAGAGACTCACCAGTTCCACCAAGGGAATAGCTGGGAGAGGGAGAGAAGACCTGAGCAGCAAAATCCTCGAACGTCATCACTTCTTTATGGTTCTGGATGATAGCTTCGAGGTACAGAGCTCTCTCCTCATAGCTGCAATGCCCCGTTAAGGAAAGGTGTGTGCAGAATTCAAGGCTGTCCCATGGCACCCCTGAGCACCAGCCCCCAGCCCCACATCCACACTGACCAGGCTGGAACAGGCAGAGAACCGGACCAGAACTGCCCAATAGTTTTGAATGGGAGCAAAAAGGAGTATACATTCAGGGCTGGAAATTCAGGGTAACACCTCTTAAGCTTCCTGACTGAGAAGCTGTGACCTGGGAGCTGCTGAGTACAGGAGCAAAGCCCCAGATCAAAACCCATCATCACAGACAGGCTGTGGCACTACGGGAAGGTCCTGGCACACAATATCCCTGTTCCAATGACCAGAAAAGTAACTAGATTGGAGAAAAAAAGCTACAGAACAGAGGGATACACCCCCAGCCCCACATTCATTTGATCACTGGACTTCTTAGAAGAAATTACACACAATAAACCAATTCCAAAAGCATGACGGTTATATTTAGGGCAGGTGCTGGAAGGTGCAACCTTATGTATCCTAAATAAATGATGCACAGTGGACAAACCCAGCCCAAAACTTGCATGCATTATGGCCTGAATAATGCAGACAACAAAGTGAGCTAACATCGAGACTATTGCCTTTTAATTAAAACTCGGCAACCTGGAACACACAGCATTCAAATGTGTAATCAAAAACCAGTCACCAATAAAACTTACAAGCGTAACAAGCTGAAGCAACTTTCCAGCTGTCTTAATAGGACCCCTGCTTGCGGCAACCTTTCACAGCAGAGAAAGCAAATCTTCCCCTTTTGTGTGCAGCTTCTGTCTGCTCAAAAGGTGAATCATACACTTCCAATAACAGGATAATGCCTGGGACAAACCTACAATGGGCTGGAGAGATTCATGTATGACTTTATGAATTAGGGCTTGCAGCAGCCAGGATGACATCTCATTCTCCATTTCCTCAGTGAAAACAAAAGTTTTCAGCGCCTCATTGTGTTTCTGTTATGGGGAAATGCACTCGAGCTCCGCAAGGCTGTTCGGTGGGAGCAAAGGCCAAGCTGAATTTAGAAATTAGGAGCAGGAGAATAACACCAGTGACAACAGAATGCAGGTGAGGGTATTTAGAATTGAAAAGCATTACTAATTAATACTGAAGTGCCATTTGTGACTTGCAGTGCATTAACAAAACAATTCTGAAACACTATTAAAAAAAAATCTGCGAAAAGCAGTGCTTAAAGCCAGGAGACGGTGGTCTAGTGCCGACCTCGAAGGGAATAAGCAAAGCACGTTCTTATTGCACACAAGTTCCTGCAGGCGTGGTGGCAACAAAGGGAAGAGAAAGAAAGGAAGAATTTTGCGTTTAACGCTCACATAGGACGATTGATATGTAATAAATCTTCTTATAAACTTCCCGTGGAAGCCTGAAGAAAGAAAATCAATAGCCAGCATTTCAGCGTTTGCACCTGCTGACAGCGTTATTTGCTCAGTTTTCCTGCCTTCCCCGAAGCCCGGGAGAACACATTCCTGACAGCGCCAGCCCGCGGCGTGCAGGGCTGCCTCCTTTTTATGGGCTGAACTCTTGATGACTCTTGTTAATGAATAGGCTGCCAAACTCCCTCGGAGAGGAGGCACACGCCTGGGCCCAATTGTAAAGGGACTGACGGATGCCATTCACTCCTCATCACGGAGATGCTGATTCCTCGGCGCTCGGCTGTTGCCAGGGCCGTGCGGAGCGCGCTGCTGGGCGAGCGCCGGCCGGGGGCAGCGGGGACTGGCCGTCTGGCAGCAGCTCCTCCGACACGGAGCTGGCACGTGCTGCCGCAGCGGGAGCGGACCCGGGCGTGACAAATTGCTGAAAGGGCTCAGCGACACCGGGGGCTGGCGACCACCTGAGCCTGCGGGCCGGCCGGCAGCACTCGATTCATTGCTCGGCCCCGGCCGGGGCTCCTTGTGGGCTTCCAACCAGGCCGGGGGGACGAGAAAGGGCTTTTCATGCTCTGCCTGATAATGCCCTGCTGGGTCCCGAACAGCTTTGCACATCTCACACAGCAGCACACCAGAGCACCGCGCGGGGCCGCCTGCTTCAGATAAACGCTGCACGGAAACGCTGTCCAGATTTGCTCTGCACCCGGAAAAATCCTATTGACAAGCTGGAGGATACTGCTCACCACCCAAAAGACTGGGAAAAACCACCTGGACAAACAGCTGAGCACCTACAGGAGAGGCAGCTGAGGAAGAACACTCCAAGATTTGGAGAGCCCTGCAGATCCACCAATGCTTTGGAGGCATGCAAGGAAGACCCCAGCTCAGCACCTCTCCTGCACACTGAAAAGCCAAAAGCAGCAGGTGCAGATACCCCCAGCACAGCAAGGCCTAGTGCTGCACACCCCAGCTCCACTCACCAGCCACCTTGGCTTGGCACTCCGCATGCCCTCCTGGGCTCCCCGCAGCAGCTCCTGCCATATGGGCAGCGAGTGGGATGCCTGTGCTCATTTGTACTCACAGCTTAATAAAAAGAAAGTTAAGTGACTGCAGCAAAGTGAAATTAAAGTCCCTGCTATCTCTGTCTAAGTATATATGCACATTTGGGAGAACAGTTGGGATTCATTAAAAAAAGAAAAAGTCAATTAAAATCTTACTGAAGTTTAGGAATTTGAATGCAGAGGTATCATGAGCAAGCTGTAAAAAGACCCTCTGAAAAATACCTTTGTTCTGTAAAAAAGCATCACGAGGCTTCCTATTTATTGCCCTGTAGGAATAAGTCTATCCCGAAAATCCCTGGAGCAATACTTCTGTCAGGGCTGCCCAACGGAAACGTGCTGTCCTTCAGCCTAAGAGCCAACCACAAAGTATCACTGAGTTACAAACATTAGAACCTCACACTGAACCTCTTTAACCTGACCTTTGTGTCACAGCTCTCCTGTGAACTTTGGGTAGAGCCCACCTATCACCAAGATGCTCCCAACACCAAGAAGAATTTAGATCAAGTGCCACATAAACTACTGGTTTAAAAATGCAACCATGGATCAGCAACCCCTCAGCTCTGAGCAGAGCCGGGAGGGAGCCCCGACTGCCTGGCTGGCTTTCCTAGAGCAGCCTCAGGGCTGGAGCGCTGCAGGGAACACACAAATCCACTGCTGTGGCAGGCCTGGATGCAGAGGATAGGCTGTGAGCTTGAACCCTAGCCCAGCGGAAAGCTGGACAGCTGGCTGCCCTGATTAACTAAACCTCCCATTATCTGGGGGCTTGGGGTGTCCCCTGAGATCTGCAGATAAATGGAGTTATACCAGACCCTCGAAGGAGCTGATCAAAAGCTCCTCTTTTAATATATACAGCAATTTGACCCAACCCTCCACAGCTGCATTATTTTACATTTTTCTTCTGCCAAGGCAAAACTCCAGAGCAAAATGTTTTAGACAGACACAAACAGGTTTGTTTTTTTATAATTTCATATGAAATAATGATGTTGAGAGCCATGACACGGTTTGAATTATTGATCATGAATATATATAAAACTCCAGGAGAGCAGGAATGTAGGTCCTATTTGAATACAGCAGTCAAATCTCAGTATTTGAATATTATGAGCTTCTAGTAGTGTTTTATCAGCATACCAATTATTTTAGCATTTCAACCACACAATGAAGGCTGTTTGAAAAAAAACCCCAAAACATTAAAATGTGAACATCAGCTATTTGCAAAAAACCACATCTTATTGCAGCAGCAGGATGACCTGCAAAGTGAAACACACAGGACGTTCTTCCAGATGGAGGATGCAAAAGAAGACAAAAGGCAGAAGCTTTTGAAAATTCACTGGAGAGGTGGATACCAGCCAGCACTCGGCTCTCACCCACCAGCATCACTTCTATGTTTAATCTCTACAACACAGAGTCAGTTTCAGACACACCATTTAAAACATAATGACCTTGAAAACCCTTCAAAGCCCTCATAATCTGGGTTCTGCAGGTGACCTGAACCATCCCAGGGCCAGGATCTGCCCACTGTTTCCCTCCCTGCACACAAACACAACACTAAATCATACCAAACTGCCCTGTTGAGAAACAAGGGAATATAAAGATGATGACTCAAGCAGATCCTGAAAATACAGAACTTTTGCTTATTAACCGTAACTCCATGCTGACCTCAAGCAAAACTCTCAGGACCTCACTCCTGCTGATGGTAATGGACAGCCCACCCTGCCCCATGCTACTGTTTGAAAATAAAAACATTTTGGCAGCATTTATATACTGTCACCAATACATGGAAAGAACAGTGCACTCTGCTGATGCAGTGGGCAAATAAAAGACAGGGTTGTTTGTGGGTTTGTGGCCTGGCTGCTCTCCATGGCCCACAAGTCACGCCAACACCACAGTGCCACGACTGGCACCCAGAACACCGCCAGGGTCCATGGAGAGGACTCGCTGCAACGCCTCTTCTTGCGGCTCCAGAGGGACCCTAATGCTGCCTGCTGGCATGGACCTGCTGCAACTCCCATCTGTGATATGCAGCCCACTCAAAGAAGGGCTTTCGGGGCATCGGACCAGTGGAGAAGGTCAAAATATAGAGGGAAACAGCTCTTTCCAGCCCATCAGACATCAAGGCTGGATACATGTCCACATGCCAATTCCTTCTCTATCCAATTAGAGAAACCTGCAGAAAATCTTTGAATTTACTGTTCAATGCAAGAAGCATCTATTTCAGTTTCCTCCTGATTGTATCATAGGGCCCAAAGATGGTTCACAAAAAGGGTTTGCTCCTGACACTGTGACAGCGGTCTGGAAAGCAAACAAGAAGATAAATGTTTGGGACTTACCAAAGCAGACCAAAGCCAGGACCATAAAACTGAGGTTAGCAGAAACGTGTTGGCTGATGACCTTTCTGCACATAATTGTCCTCCTCAGCTCTGAAGAAGATGGAGTTACTGTGCTTTTAAAATGTGGTGTTAGGCAGTTTCGGTATGAAACTCAATCTGCTTGATTAGGCTTGCCATCATTTACAGTCTAGTGACCGCCACCACCGCACGAATTTCACCGAGAACTTTTGGGGGAATTTTAGTAACATATCTCCTTCACTAAACAGGTGCAATTAAGCTGTACCTGTTAGCCACTACAGACTTATGTGCTTTTTATAAACCAAAGCATTCAGGATGGAAACTTTCCAGCAACGCCTGCCTTAATTCGGTCCATGTAACACACGAGATGCGTGTGAACTGATGCTGTGAGACCAATGGGGTCTGTGGGCCCACTCTCCCCACAGCCAGCCCCCATGACTGCCATCTGTCCACACTGCAGCCAGGGGAGCCAGGGCTCCCTCGGCGGAGTAGGGCCGGCCTGTGCCAGGGCTGCTGTTCCTCCTCCTTATCCAAAACGAGCAGATGATCCTCTACTGCCAAAACCAAGAGCTCATCCTCTCTGTGGCATAATTTTCTGCTGCTGTGCCACCAATTGCACTGATAGGCAGCCCTCTGTGCTGGGGGGGGATGCCTGAGCCCAGAACACCCTGGTGTGGAAGAGACATGACTCTCCCTGAGAGTGACAGGTACAGAGAGGCCTATAAAGGGATTCCTCATTTGTGGAGTGTTTGTTTGCCCAGCACCTCGGCATGGTGCCTGGAGCTCTGCCACCTCCCTCCCCACAGTGGGACATGGGTCCCTTACAAGGATCAGAAAAGAACCTCACTGCTGACTGATGGAGATGGGCCTCAGGTCCTCAAGAACCTGAGAGTGCTTCGAATCACAGGGCATGCTGCCACAGCATTTCCCAGCGCACATGGTACGATATGGTGGCTCCCACACAGACAGTCGCCAGTAATTGCTTTAAAGGGGAAAGTGCAGCAAAACAACAACAGAAACACATTTCACACAGTTTCAAAGCATCTCTGCGGAAATCAAGCAGTGTAGCAGCAAAGCCATACTGAAGGTGCCCTGAGGCTAAAGGCTCCTGCTCATGCTTGTCTGTGCAGAGCCCTGCGCCGGTGCCTGGGTCCTGATGCTGTTGGGCAGCGTGGGGCCCAAGGTGTGCTGCGAGCACCTGTCTGGCAGAAGCACTCGCCTGCTGTACTGGGATAGCAAGAATATGTGGCACATTAGTCATGCCAAGTGCTTCAGGGGAAAATCTTGCATTTATTATGAATAAGGCAGAAAACAAGTTTTCATCTTAATTTTCAAGCACTCCCGCAGGCAGGAAGCCCCCGGGAGCAAACACATGTACCATTACAGACCAACCGCTCCGCAAGCGGGAGCAAAGGGACACCGGGTCACTCCCCTGCTCCCATACCACTCTGTATTCTGACAGCACTCAAGTGCATCCCTACCCAAAGCTTTGTAATTCTACCAGAGTCCCTGCAATGCTCTCCTCCCAGCTAGTTGTATTTGTACACAGACCTGCTCTGTTGAAAAAAGAGCTGGGCCTATGCCACGTTCCCTTTATTAACTTTGTTCCCATTAAGCATGTTCCTCATCTGCTGCAGAGGTGACAAACCTCTGTGTGCCTTTTAGGCACACAACTGTGCCTAAAACATGGCACTGTGCATTTTGCATGGTGCAACCAGCCCTCTGCCCATCCAAGGTCCAGCATTCCATGCTACCACTGTACTAACACAGCTTGGATGAAAATATTTCAATTACAATGATGACATAATGGCCTATTACCAGTTCAGAGCTGCAGGAGCTCTGACTGGTAACTCATTCCACAGGGCACAAGGTTTTCACCAGCGAATTAGTGGGGCATGATTCCCCCCAAATATACTTTCTCTGGAAGTAGCCATACAGTTCCCTACTCAATCCTGAGAGATAAGGGGACAGGAGTTGCCTGGGTCTAACTGAAAGCCACCTTCCTAGTGCCCCAGAGCAGTGATGTTGAGCTCCTCTCTCCTGAGGGCACTGGGGAGAGCAAGAACCCATGCTGGGACCACAGTGAGCCACTCGGATGGGATTCATGCTACCGCCACTGTGAAATTCCAAGTGCAGCTCACAGGGATCCAGCCAAACTTCAGATCCCAAGGTGGTGCAGGCCAGGACAGCTGGGCAATGAGATTCTCCCACCATAAAGGAAGAGGAGCTGCTGGCAGGCAGATGCTGGGCCAGCTACACCTTCCTATCCTGTTCCCAGACATGTAGGAAAGGCATGGACTTGCCTGCAAGGTTTGTGAGTTTATTTTATGAATTATATCAGTTGATGAAAAAATGCTGTTGGTATTCACTTATATCTTAAAATTTTATAATAAAAAAAAAAAGGCCCAAAAAGCAAAAGACAGAGGGTTATAAAAGTTTTTGAACTGGTGCTGTTATGCTTTGGTCATTGCACATACACAAACACACAGACTTGCAGTGTCTCCAGTTTAACAGCTATGTACATTTAACATTCCTACACTTGTTGCCACTCCTCTCCCCAAACACAAGGATATTCTAAAGCCAGAAATGTCACCAAAAGAGTTCATATGCCACACGAGATCTGCTCCACAGTGCACCTGTAGACAAGGAACAGGTCAAGCTCCATCACAGTAGTATACAGGTGAAGGCACAGTTGGGA
The DNA here is from genome assembly GCA_013399835.1 of Leptocoma aspasia. Taxonomy (NCBI): domain Eukaryota; kingdom Metazoa; phylum Chordata; class Aves; order Passeriformes; family Nectariniidae; genus Leptocoma; species Leptocoma aspasia. The sequence continues at coordinate 54,099 of VXAX01006430.1, forward strand.
ATCTTCTGGGATAATGCCATACTCCAAACCATTCAGAACCTGAAGGTGCCAGCCTCTGCAATTCCCAGCTTTGAACCTAAACTGCCAGAGGCATGGGGAAGTGAAGATAATGCCACATTCTCTTTTTTAATGAGAATATGCCACAAAATTGTTTACATACCGTCTAGAAAAAAATTATTTGCACTGCCATTCATGGGGTGTGATTCCCACCCCGTGGAACAACTGCAGTGACACTAAGGTGGCTTTGTGTGCTCAGGAGACCAGCCTCACTGACCTGCTGCTGAGCAGCACACAGAGGGATTCCTGGAATTATATGGAATATAAATGCACATGCCAAATGAATTTGTTCCTAAAAGAAGCTCAATTAATTTAGTTTTAACTGAATCACAGCCAGTGGAACGACATCACAGAAAGGGGCACCTCTGTGCCTTGGATATAACCAGTGGACCATCAAACTCACAAGTCTTTTCAATTCATAAATATATTTTATCACCTACTAAATGTTACCAAACCTGTCAGTTTGATAAGAGTATGATGATGTGGCAGCTACAAGCAGAACAAAATACAATTACATAAAGTAATTTTGCCCCTTCTAGTTTATTACAGATATTTTCATTATTTCTGGGTCTAGCACTACATGGCTCTGTTTCAGGTCTGTTATAGGTCTATATATTACATTTATTACAATCAGGGACAGGTAACTGGGGCTTATTATCATATCCATTATGAGTGACACCATTTGCAAGATGCTAAACATGAAACAGACTTGTTGCTGCGGTAAGACAGGCTGGAAAATTGCTTGATGTTAGAGGGTAAGAAGGAAGAACAAATTAGAGAAAGCCAAGCAAGAAACCAGCAGGGATGTCCCAACTTTAAATTAAAACCAATATAAGGAGGACGGAGGTTTAAAATTATCACCTGACACATTTGTGGATATTCCAAAGCAGGGACTGAGTGTGGGCTGCCCTGGGCACGGGGCTATGGGTGGTACACATAGACAAACAGTTCCCAGGTCTGACTGAGCACGGAGGTCGCAGGGGCTCAGCGGGGGCTCCATTTCTCAGTGTCCCTTTCCATGCTGTACCTCTGCCCCCCAGCGGGTCCCTCTGGCCACCCCGGCCATGCTGACCAGTGGCCAGCACCGCATGGCAACACCTGGTGCTGCCTCTGGCCGGGCCCTGCAGCAGCTGAGGCCAGAGCTCCCTGCCAGGTGGCTGCACTTCAATGACACTGGCTGGCTGGCATTGTAGGGTTAACAAGGAACATGGGGAAATCTTTAATTCATATAGCACAGAATGCCTTTTGTTGATCTTTGAACAATGTTGCTTAAAATCCATTAAATGAATATATCCTTTCAACAGACAGCCCACAACAGGTACAGCAGTGCGCACTCACCGGCTGCCTAGGCCGAACGGCATCCCCAAAAGCAGATGATTAAGTCAGCATTTAAAATAACATTTTTTCCCCTGAAAGTGACCTCCCAGTAGGAGAACTGGATTCCACTTCCACAGCACAGCTCAGCCACTGTGCATGCTGTGATGGCTCCCCACTTTCCCAGAGGAGTCAATTAAAATTCTGGTGCAGATTTATAAAAATCTGCTTTTTTTAAACTTATGAGGTAGGTTGTGTGAGTGGAGAGTAAGCAAAACTGAAAATGTAAGTGACTCCTTCACAAAAAGGCAAGTCAATGCATTGGTTTCACTGCTGTTAACTTCCTCTAAATGTTCCACTGTTTCTGAAAAAATTTCCCCATGAGTTTCAAGTAACTCAGGGTGGCCATGAAGTCTTATAATTACAATTAATTACAGGACAAGTTTCTGAGTGACCGGTACAATACACTATTAAACAACCAAGTTCTAAATCCAAGCACAAGAGAAATAATGGTGGAAGTGGAGAGAGAGCAGTGGGGAGGGCTGCTTGGCTGGCTGCACACCTGAGCTCACAGCCTGCTTTGGCACTCAGGACTGGCCAGGTTCAAACCAGCTCTGAAAAGGACTGAGAATGACACCAGAAACCAGACAATGGTATACAGGTACATATTGTATACAGGTATTAACACACAGGGGAAGACGAACGGAATTGCTGAACCCCAGAACAGCAAAAGAAAAACTCCTGCCTATAGGAATAAATATGGCAGAAACAAGGAGTGACAAAACACAAGGTAGTCCCAAAGAACAGCTGAGGTGCTGCTGGAACCCTTCCCAGTTGAGGGCATTCTGTGTATTCAGGTTAAAAGCCACTGAAGAGCAGTGCAGGAACAGAGCAGGCTGGGGCTGGGCCTGGGAAGCTGCACGTCACCAGGTGGGAGGTGCAATGACCTGTGCCCGTGTGAGACCCCCAGGTGCTCACAAGGTTGGGATCACACAGATACACTAAGGAAGAGCATCAGTGAGCAACTGTGCTGTGCAAGCACCGGGGCTGTGCATTCCTGCATCCCCGAGGTGTCTGGGTTATGGAGCACCCAGTTCCACCCTGATGAGATTAGGACTGACTCGAAGAGCGGCAGCACTTTGTTAAAATGGACAATTAATCTGATTTGAGATAGCGAGCCAGTGCTGCTGCACAGACAGCTGTGATGGGAGGGGGGGAAATCCTGCAGGAGAGCCACCAGTCCCTGCAAGCCAGCACAGGCAAGAGAGGTGGATGGCAACTGGTAACAAGTGAGCTGCTCCAGTCATTTCTCCAAGGCGACCAAAAACCTGCCCCAGAGCCCCTGGCGACAGCCCCACGCCACTCTGCTCCGCACAGCCCCTTCCATCTGCTTCCTGCCAGGCCCTTCTGACACATCTCATTCTGCAGCCAGCACAGAGAGGCTTCTTTGTGAGGGGACCACAAATCACCGCACAGGCTGACCCTTCCCCGGCACGTGCCTTTAAGCACCGTCTGCAGCTTCACACATCACAGAAAGGACTCTAAGGGAGTGTGTGTGCCCAGCAGCTCAGCCCTGGTGCCCAGGGGACACTGTGCCCAGGTGGCACAGCCTCCCCACAGACCCAGCCTAAGCACAAGCCCAGGAAGCTTCCACTGAAGCACATCACTTCCTCAGTGTTCTCACTGCTGCTTCCAGCCAGTGCCCTTTAGGCTGAACTTCTGAAGTTCTTTGACATCCTTAACTGCCGAGTCATGTTGGGTATAAAAGGAGATCGTGAGGATCCCAATGAGAAGGCATGGAGCACAGGATGAATTTTAAATGAAGCATCAAAGTTGGTGGAAGAGGAGAAGGGGGAATATGCAGGGACGGTGACCGGGGGAGGAAGCTACACAACAGGGACAATGTGTGCTGCTGTCAGGTTTTCCTGTATTCAAGTTTTATTCCAGGTTTTGTTTAACTTACTGTCTCAAATTTCACTCAGTTTGAAAAGGAAGGCTTTTATCATTCAAATACCAACTAATCCATCTTCTGCAGGACACAACCAGCATTCCACTCACTCCTGCCCAGTTACACACTGTCTCTTCCCATACTTATATTCTGAGGAACTCAGGAAACCATTTCTTCCCAGTCAATTACAAAAGGAGAATTTGTGTCTTTTGGCATAAGAAAGGCTGTTCATAGCTGCTCATTCTCCACACACCTTTGTCACTATGACTGTCACCATGCACATCAGGCCCCTGCTCCATCAGCTTAAGCTGGTCCTGTGAGCAGCCTGCAGAATTTTATCCATTAGCAGGAAAATGCCCGCTGCAACCCAAGATAAGCCCATCCAAATAATTTCACTTGCCAATTAACTTTGCAAATACATGACAGCTTTGTCTTTGGGTGTGATTTCAGAGCCTACAATGAGCGCCCCTTGCACTGCCAAGCTTTCCGGTTTCGACCTGTGGCATGTGACTCGGTGTAACTGCAGGAACACTGGCACACAGAAGTGGGACATTGGGTATTAAATATTTGGCTTTTTTGGCAACATGTCTCCTCACTGCCTGCCCTGCTGTTTATTTGTTCAGGCACACTGCTATCTGATCCCCAGCAGTATCACTGCAGATGCTGCTACCTTGCACAAGGTTGGGCTCCTGGGCCCTTAGACTCTGCCTCTCTGAAGCAGACACTATTCTGCAGCCTGAAACAATGCCCAGCACTTTGCCATGAAAAGAAAGAACGTGAACATTAGCACATCAAAGGCCCTTTTCTGAAAGAGGAAAAATTGTATGATGCACACTTTAATCTTTCTGACAATCTATGTATGGCCTGAGCTGAATTCTATTTTTCACACAAATGGGAATGCTGGATTGGAGCATTTCGGTACCAACAGCAACAAGAACAAAGAAACACAAGCTAGCACAGACTTTGAACTTTTAAAATATGGATTAACATGCAATAACGTTTAACAGCTGATAGAACAACATCCCTCTTATCTCTCTTAATAAACCCAAATAACATCAAACATTTTACAGGCAACCTACAGAAAGGCTGCTAAAATATTTTAATCTAAAAATAAAAATAAGTTAGTATTAAACAAAATACAGGCAATATTAAAATCTTAATGTAAATGCCTATTGTATAAAATCAGTTACCTGACAGACAATAGCCTTAAGTGTAATTCCCTTAATTAGCACTTCCATTTAGCTAACTAAGGATTAGTGACCCCTGCTTACAGATTTAAAAGAAAATACTGCTAAAATACATATGCAGCATCTAAACTCATTCTGTTGCATTAAGGCAGAGGTTTGTGCCTGTAGGTCTCCTTGCAGTAGGACTCACATCCATCAGCTCCGAGAAGCAAACACTGGGGACATCTCTGCACATCCAGAGAACCAGGGCACAGGCAACAGCACGATCCTACCAGAGAGGGACAAGAGGTCCCTCCTCTCATTCCTTCCCTGGGATGCCCTGTTTGCTGCTCAAGCCCCACCAAGATTGTCTGCACATTTTTTTCATCTGAAAAAGTGTTAAACAGAGTGTAAATGCTTTTTGAGAGCAGGAGAGGGACTGCCCAGGAAGAACAACCCAGTTTTCTTCATGTAAACAGAACTGCACCCCCTAAATATCAGCTGTAATGGAGTGGTATGATTTACAAACACGCCTTAGAAAATGCACATGCTGAATGGATTTGTTCCTAACTCAATCTCAGTCAGAGGAACATCTTGGAAGAACTTCAACAAGATCCCAGCCTTGGACTTGCAGAACATCAGCAATGGAGAAGAGGCAGCATCATGGCTGAGCCCCACACACCTGACACTGCATGTGCCCAGACAAAACACCTTCACTCCCAAAAAGCTTGAGAAAGAAATCCATTTTTCTTGCAGATCTGCCAGTAACTTAAAACACTTTAGTCCCAAAAAAGAGCAGGGGAGCACACGTGGATTTGCCAAGCGGATTGTTTGAAAGGTGGGACCCGTGGTGAGACGACGAGCTGGCACACAGAAGTATTGGAAAAGGAATTAAAAGTAGCTGTTTTGGAAATCTCTCCACAGAGAAGCCTGCCTGTGCCTTGGACACGCACTGTGCCACAGACCAGCACACTTAAGTACCACAGAACCAGGGGCTCTCTGCACTCATTTCACAAAAACCATCTGCAATTTACAGAGTTTGCGTTGCTAAACATGGCCCCAGGCCCAAGACCTTTATTTCCCTTCATATTTTGCTTCTCCAGGATACAGCCTTGCTCAAAGCACCGGCTAAAATGCATACTGGGGGAGGAAAGAATGGCTGGACTGGACAGATGGTCGGCCTTTGGATGCTGAAAGGGATTTTGAGGGAGTTGAGTAGTATGACTTAATTCTTGTCCTGAATATTGAAGGTGAACACAGATCAGTCCAAATGAGGCAGAGCACAGCTGTATCCCTACACCACCGTGCTGTGTGTAAAAACCAGCAGCAGATCACGAACGCAAAATTGCAAAAAAACCTCACAATTTTCTTTAAATTCCTGCCACTGGAAATACTGCCTCTCCTCTCTGCTCAGCAAACAGAAATTGAATGAATTTTTTAAAAATTCAATGATTTATTCCCTGCACACAGATCACTGACTCAGCATGTTACTGCACAGTCAGAATGCACAGAAGTGAAGCAGACAAACTCTCAGAAGCTTGGGTCCTGCTGATTTCTCACAGTCCTGGACCACAACAGTCTCTCTGACAACTTCAGCAGTAGTGGTGGATTCTGCTCCATCCTAAAAATCTCCTTGTAGTGAGTGCTACATAAAACTAACAAAGCTGTCTCGGGCTTGATGCTCAAAATGTAACAAAAGGATGAAATATGAGGTCAGGAAAATGTGTGTCTTAGGTATCATGTTTCTAGTGTTCTTCCAGGAAGTACTAACATGAAAAATGAAACATTTGGTTTACTGATGTCTGTGTATTTTCTTTAGCAATGCAAGGGAAGTTTCAAACCCGTTGGTCTGGGCAGTAAAGAACACTGGAGACCCTGTGAGGCATTTGTTTGCAAACCTCAGTTTCACAGATACTGTAATTGATGCACAAAGTTGGAACAGAAAGTAAAATCTCTCCACTTTGCTTTCTGAGATCCTGGGACTTCGTATGTTGACTTTTGGGATTCCAAACTGCACGTTGCTGTGGCATTTAAAACAAACAGAAATGCTGGCATGCAAATCCTTTTCAGCAACTTGAGAATACTGAGGGCTTTTACAAGGCAAAGAACACGTTAAAAGTTCATTAATTAACTGGTGCTTGGGAACAGATGGAATGGCTATCTGGGCTCTAATTACTATAAGTTGGGACAGAGGTTCACAGACCTTAATGAGGGTCAATAAAATGAATGATTACACATCAATCACAATTAGAGAAACCTGTAAGATGAGCTGAATTATCATGGCAACAAGTCACAAAACATGGGGGCACAAAACCCAACAGGTTCTCCAAAAGCCTAGAGAGGAAAGGTTTCTGAATTCAAACAGTTCTCCTGGACTGGAACAATCCCTCTCTCCTGCCAGGTTTGGGGAGTTAACAATGAGGGTTGTGCTCTCCCTCTGGCAGCCAAAGGCTGGACCAACCCTCCAATGGTGCAGGGCAGGGGATTACTCAGCCTGGCACATGTGGGTGTAACTGCTATTCCTACAACTTGAAACCTTCGGATAACACAGACTTGTATTTAACAGTTAAGGATAGAAAAATCTTCCATTTCTTACCACTGGAGCTGCCTGTGGGAAATGGTGTTTTCAGAGCCTCAAATTTCCCAGCTTTGAGAGAGGCTGGCAGTGGGTAGAGGAAGGTGGTGGGCTGGACACAGAAATTCACAGTGCAGAGCCCTGTTCAATTATGGTTTGGGGAGTGTCTGAGCATCAGCCTCAGGGCTTGTTCTCCAAAGTGCTCTGGGCCTCTGTGATCCTGGCTGCATTGCCACACTGCCTGAAGGGTGCCAGTTTGGCAAGCACAGCCCTCACAAGCCTCCTTTCAATACCAAGAAACCAGTCAGGGTCACAGGGATGGCACAAGTTCAGGAAAGAGCTTTCAGGAACACAGAAATGCAAAAGGCCCGGAAGCTTGAGCTCTCTCCCTAAGCTGTTAATGGATTCACTGACACAGCACATTGTTGGTATTGAGGCTTTGCAGTACTGAGATACTGAGCAAACCCTAAGTTTGTTACACAGGTGACATTAAGATTTCAGAGAAATAACTGCTCCCTGAACAACCCTTCAGGGGTTGCCAGCTGGAAGGTGCACAGGGTGCGCCTGTTTTACTTCAGGAAGCCACAAACCATCAGCCAGCAAGATAATCCACAGTGTCTCACGGATGAAAATCAGCCAGGTGGATGACCCTAAAGAGGTAGCACAAATCCAGCTCTTCAGCACAAGTTACAGATACAGTTCTCCAAAAAAACTGACCCAGGCCAATTCAGAGAAATATTAAAACCCAGAAAATTACCTGAGACTTTGTTTAACAGGAAATACTGTACACACACTAGATTGTTACTAAACATTAGGTTTGAGAAATCATCAAATGCCATCTGCTCCTATTTATACACCAGAATCCTGACATACACCAGAATCCTAAAAGCACTGGGAAATACACACAGAATTATGAAGCTGAGGGAAAAAAACACCACAAATTGAATATGCCAGCTAGAAAACCCGCTACAAAAAGTAGCTTTCTCCTATTCCTCTCACTTGATGTCACCATGTTCATGTCCCCAGTAACAGGATGGCTTTCAAAGCTTTTCAAATGCAGGTAGAGAGGATGCCTTCCCTCTGTAAAGGACAATGTAGGATTATGGTGCTACCCATCAAAGTATCTCTTATATAAGAGGCACAAAAATTTCTATGCCTCCCTCCTTTTGGTACCAGCTGCACAGAGCCAGTCAGGCTGGAGGAGAGTCAGATCTGTCTCACCTCCTAAAAGCATGGCCAGCACTCAACTCAGCCACTGATTTTCAATAACAGACAAACAAAGTCATAAAGAAAATACAAATCTAAGCCTAAAAAACGTTTTTCCTGTTTAGAAAGTTATTCCTTAACTTTTGATTAAGCAATTTCAGCATGTATGGCTCACGAAAACCACACACTGAAGTCAGGGTCTCTTCAAAAGAGAAAAAGAGAAGTTTGAAAAATGACATAAACCTGTACTGGCGATTGCATGTTTGTGTTACCACCAGTGCCTGGAGCGCTGGGGAAGTACCCATGGAAATGCCCACATGTGGATCTGCTCTCCTGCAGCCTTTGTGCCTTCCCACTGCTGTTTCTGGGAGACGGGAACAGCCCTTCCCGTGAAAGGGATGGAAACTGCCTTTCCAAGGCCAGCACCCAGGCTTTGGCCCTGGCAAGAACACAGTGTATCCCACTGGACCCACCTCAGGCTGCTGTGGAGCCATTAGCCCCCCAGGAGCCCTCAAACCATCCTCTAGGAAAGACTGTTCCTAAATCCCTGCCAGCAGGAGCTTTCACCTGCTGCAGCGTTGCCCGTAGGGGACCCCATAACAAGTGGCTCCCAGGGAGTCTGAGTGCCGAGCTCGGCCACCTTGGTGCCTGGCCAAAGGTCCCTTTGTTCCTTTGTTATGCTGGAGGGAGCGGGAGCAGGCACTTTCTGCAGCGCTGCTGCTGCTGCCCCGCACTCCTAGCTCCGGCACGCTTTTTGTCTCGGAACACACTGCGCAAGCCTTTTCATGACCTATATAATTCCACATAAAGCAACAAGGATCTGCTTCAGTTTTTCCTGAATTTTGCAGTTTAATTTGATGATTACGCTGGAAAAACCGAGATGCATCCTTTTAATCTAAATAACTCGGGTTAATTTAACTTGATTTTATGAAAACGTCAGAACGATCGCCTTATGTTCCGCACAAAGGAATTAGACTGGAAGGTTAAGAATCAGCATCAGGGATAGCGGCAGCTCCCTCTAGTTGGAAAGTGCATTATTATTGTCCCTGAAGAGGCAGTAAATAGCAAAGATCCCCAAATATTACAAACTGCTTACACCAAGCGGCTTGGGAACTTGCACTGGAATACATAATCCTTGTAGATCCACTGGCTACAATGCTTGGATTCCCTCCTCTTAAATGAAGATAACTTTTTATTATCTATGGTGGCAACTTCTGACTATTTTTTTAATACGTTAACTACTGAAAAATTTAAAAATCCCAGCATTTGACAACAAATCTACTTTGGAACAAAAAAACCTGCCACACGTTATCATGGTGATTTGCAAACCGGCTTTCACTGAAATTTAAAATACGCCTTAGAGCGTGCATATGCTTTAAATAAATATAGGATTTCAGATATTGATCCAGAAGCTACCTCCTTACATTTCCATGGCTTTGAAACTAAAGAAGAGGCTTTTTAGCCTGAGGGGTTAAAAGTGTGGGTGTGGAAGTGGGCTTTTGTTGGAAAAATTAGCAATGCTATGAGTCATTGTGCATTAGCGGGAGAATAGTTTTGCATCTTGTATGAATCCAGACACCATATGCCATGCGAGGCCGGCCGGCGCTGCGGTGCCACGTGGGCATCCCCAGCGGAAAGGCTGTCGGAGCGCGGCGGCGGCCGCGCAGCGCGGCCAGCCCGGCCCGCCGGACATTGTCGGGAGCAGCAGGAACAGCTGGTAAGCCAGCAGAGCCCCGCTCGCCCGGCCCGCATGCTAATGAGCCGGCCAGGCCGCACAAAGCCCCGCGGTCGGGGGAGCGACCCCGGGGCCCGCGGGAGCCATGCAAGGGCTCGGCCCGCGGCCCCGCTGCCTGCTCCGCGAGTGGCACCGCCGGTGGCACCGCGAGCGGCACCGCCAGCGGCACCGCGAGCGGCACCGCCAGCCCCGCTCCGGTCAGCGCCCCTCACCCACAGCCCAGCCACAGAAATTCAACTCGCTTTGCTTTTCCCCGACCTGTTTGTGACAAAACCCAAACAAAAACAACCTAGGGAAGCCCCCAAGTTCGAGCGGGAATTCACAGTAAAGTTTCAGAAAGACACAACGGAGCTTTAGCTACATACATCCCTTCAAAGTTAAAGGCGGGGGGGAAACATCAAAATTATCAAAAATTACTTTGAAAAGACACAGAACTCCTTGCAAACCGGCAAGAACCACCACAAGATGGGATGAAATACTTGTTAATAACCCTAATATACCAATTTTGCTTCTGTCAAAGAACCAAAGAATGAGCAAGCGCCGCTCATGAAACATATGTTGGAGGCTCTTTGTGTAACCCAGGAGAAAACAAGCACCGCGCAACAGGTGTTTGCACCTCTGTGTACCCCGCACCTTCCCGTGAAAGGGATGTTTACTGCTACCCTGTACCGCATTGTGTGTCGCTGCAAGCTGCCTGCGAGGCATCCCCCGTCCCGGGCTCCCGGGAAGCACCTTGACAGGGCACGATTACACCACCCAAACCACACAATTTCCAGCAAGATCAGAACTTCCCAGTCTCTGGCAGGGCTTAAACAGGCGTGGCTGTGTGTTTTAGGACCCTTGTTTGCAACCAGTACACACATACTAACACACGTCATTCAGAACCCCAAGGCTGAGTTTGTTGGGCTTTTTTCCTGACACATATCACACAGTGAACTCACTTTTCATTTAAAAACACATTATATTCTCAATGTCACTTAACTCCAGGCTTGTTTTTGGAACTCTCCATTATATCAGCCAGCAAAGATGAGCCTCTACTACTGCTGGGGTTTATTTAGTGCTGCTGAAGAGCATAGATGCTGCCCAGAGATCAGCAGTTCAAAACTGTGTCAGAATCAGCCTGGGACTTTTGCAACAACTCTCAGCGAACTTGGCAGCTCCCAGCCATGGGGGAGGATAGTGGTGCCTCATGTTATAGTGACAAAATAAACTGCACTGCTGCCGTGCAGCCTCCCTGGCTGCTCCCTGCCACCCCAGCAATGCGGGTACAAGCTGTGTGTCTAATAAGGGCCCACCCAGCAGGTTCAGGAATGGACAGGAAACAGAAAATAGAGAAATGTGATCCCATTGTGTCTGCACAGTGCAGCAGCATGTGGAGTTTAGACCCACAGAAGCATTTTATACTCTTTAGATATGCACCGGCGGGATGCAGTGGATTCTCTGTGAGTCCATGAAGAGCTCTATGAATGAGAGCTGAGGAGCCGCCTCCACAATCCCATGTAATGCCACCTAAAAGCTTTGCCTCGCATGACTTATTACAGGCTGGAGCAGATTAGAGGCATCGATCGCTGCCTGGGGAAGGTTCTGGCTGTGAGGAGGGAAGGCAGAGGAGACAGACAGCTTGGCCATCGATTGCCTGTGGCGGGGACCGCACAGGATGAAGGGTAGAGCTGCCAGCACCTGCTCACTCAGTCCCGGCCCCCCTTGGGTCTGGGCACCCCTGGTCAAGGACGGTGAGGGGGACCTGCTGCTCCCCACAGACACTAGCCACTGACAGGCACTTGTGCCAGCCAGGGCCAGCCACTCAGCAGAAAACCGTAAGGTGCCATGTCACATAAATTGTCACAGCTCCTGTAACATGTGCTTTAGAATTTCATAGCCATTTCTATTAGCATCGATATAGCTGGAGAGGACCACTTCTAGGGATGAAATAAAGGGGGACAAACTGTGAACCCTCTCTGAAAGGAGTAACAGGCTTTCCATCTCATTTCCCCGGCACGATCAAACACTGCCTCGTATCTACAGCAGAGCTCCAAATGCCAGTGCCACAAAACACGCACTGAGAGGGACACAGAACGTGTCTGACACCACACGAGCCTCTAGAACATCTGACAGCCATTCACACAATTAAGTCCATCATAGCAAATACCTTTCTTTCAGATAAAGCAGGTAAGCAGATCAGGCACTCTCTATTAGGTTAATCAGAAATTGGCTTAAGCCAAGAAAGGGATTTAATTCAGAATTTGAAGCTGATGTTCTTTGCTTAATCTTCTTAGTTCCAGGTATTAACACATCTAGGATATATTATTATGTCAATATCTGGATGAGATGTAAAGAATTAAAGTTATGGATGTCTTTTTCGTTATGTGTTTAGATGGAGTTTTGGCTTTACCCCTTCCCCCAGAGCTGCTGGCTGGCACAGGTCAGCAGGCACACCACTGCCATTACAGTGGAGAAAATAGTGAGAGAGTTACTCATGTATCAAATTACTTATACAGGGCTGTGTTTCTAAGGGCTTCTGTGTTTCTTCTCTAAGGGCTGTGTTTTCCTCAGGCCCACAAAAAGGAGTGCAAACTGTGAGTTGGGAAATGGTGACATCCAATGCTCAGATATTACATGAGGAGCTCTCATCCCCACCATGCTCATTTGTGCTTGTTCTGATGCACAGACAGTTCCAGTGCCCGATGTCACAGCAAAGTGGAGTGCAGGAGTCAACAGGCAGCATGAGATCAAACCCCTCTGCTGCCCACAAGAACAAATACGACCCATCCCAAAAGTGAGATTGTGCATAGAGATAATTTTATAATCAGTGTGTTAATAAACCCCAACAAGAACTAGCTCCCTATTTACTCATTCACAGGAAGTGCATGTAGTAGCTTGAATTGCTAAGAACATAATTTAAAGACTACCAGAAATCACGGAAAAACACAAGGAAGAAGTCCACTGGTGCTGGCACACGGGACATGTTCCACCCTCCCCAAGGCAGATTACAAAGAGCTCCTCAAAGCTGAGGTAACATTTCAGACATGTTGGGATATTTCTTACTTTTCTCTAAATTCAGTTAGCATCCCAGTCAGGAAGGACTGAGAGTACAAGAGTTATTTGAAATGGTGGAGGAAATAAAAAACCCAGAGTGGGAAGGTACTCAAAATAACACTGAAACCATTTTTAAATTAAGCCAATTCAATCCAAGGAGAAAAGAAATTGCTCCATTTGGAAAGATAACCTGGGCAATGAAAATTGCATTTCCCTGGGCATTCTAAGTGGAGTTTTTTGCTCAGACATCACTATCTCGAAATCCCAGTGTCTTTTTGGGGACTGGGATTGAATTATGGGCCAACCAAAGTGCCCAAGTTTGACACCTGTCAAACTAGCTACATTTTCATGTCTGAAGGTTGACTAGCACCTGAGCTCAGGAACTGTCAGCTTAGACAGCAGCTGCCAATCAGACCTGTAATACTTCAATCCAAACCCTGGTTTCCCCCAGTATTTATCTTCAGACAAGAGCAGCTCTCAGAGAGGAGCTCTGCTGCAGCTTAGTGCCATGGCACTCCAGATCACACAAGTGTTCAGAAATCCTTCCCAGCACACAGCTCGTTTGCACAAGCTGGAAGTGCAGAGATGCACTTTTAAAGCTCCACTCCCACTAGCATTGCTGAAACCAGAACAGATGCTTGCTTAGTTATAACATGTAATTAATTGTTTGCAAAAGAGGTTGTTCCTTCCTTTCCCCAGCACATACAAAGGAGGCTCGTATGAGCTCAAAAACCTGCATAAATATATTCCTTTCAATACAACAGCTGCAGTAAGCTTAAATATTATTTCGTGTTCTTGTAAAATTTAAGTCATCCTATTACTTATGATTTCTGTAAGTCCCAGTCACATTTAAAGTCAGATACTGCCTGAAAAAGCAGCCTGGAGAGACTGCTGGAGCACTTTGCCTCATGCTCAGCAGTTACTCAAGGATGGCAAGAGTCCCAATTAGCAGGGACTGCAGCCACTCAGCTTCACTGCTCCATGGCACCAAGTAGGAATAAAATGGGAATTTGGAACATAAACTGATGATCCCCGCCCATGGAAGCACTGCAGCAGTGGCAGAGACAGCACTGTTCCAAAGACAACTGAGCTGTGCATGCACCACCCTGGGAGTGCCATCATGTGCCCTTCGATGGACACAAAGAACCTGTAGCCAGAACAGCTCTAAACTGAAGTTTAAATACAGTTAATTGTTTTTAATTAATCTCTTGCCCTAATGAATTCCTTAAAACCAAAAGCGTTACATAAACATAAAAAAAGAGATTAAAAGAAGTCTGATGTGGTCTGCCATAGTTACTTCTTAATTGTCAAAGAGATTTCCAACAGAACTCTGTATCTGGGCACGGCAGTGAAATTTGTGTCATCATGACCAAGTGGCTGCAGGCAGTGAGATGTTCCCGTGGCTCTGCAGTCCCCATGGAAACCAGACTTTGTCCTCCGCTCGATGGAGCACCAAGTCTGGAGCACCAAGTCGGAAGCCTTTTGTGCCTGATGAGATTTCTTCCACAACCTTCCAGCAACAGACCCTACAGCTTCCTCCTGACTGTTTCCTAATTGAGATGCAAATTAATCTCTGTGGCTGATTACACTTCCCTTACAGCCCCTGACAAGTGCATCTGTAGCTGGAGTTTGCAGACTTTCCAACAAGTGACTTCAGCTGTCACTGCTGGCAAGACGCTGCCCCGGCTTTCCAGCACCATGCAGGGCAGAACACGGATGAGTCCCTGCAGGTACTTTACACCCTGCCACTGCTCCAGCACGAGCACCACAGACGCAGCACCTCATCCCCATTGAACCACTGACATCAGATGAAGTGTTTGATCTGTTTGTAACTGCACCTGAGTCCAAATGTCTTCAGCTACTGACCCTTAGTAGGGATGTTGCCTTTTAACATGACCTATGTGCCAAAGAGAAGCTGCAGATCCTCCTCAGCTCTGCTTCACTCCAGCCTGCAGCTTTCATCCCAACTACAGTCATGACTGGTGTGTGCCAAACATCACCCCTCACTTTGCCAGGAACATTGCTTTCTATTTCTCCCTCTCACTGACATTTTTCGAGTTATTTTCACCTCCAGTCTGACAATGGCACTTTCATTTACTGTTTGCACTGCTGGGTCTGCTTGCCTCCTGTCCTGCTCACAGCAGCTGGCACAGCAAACACCAGACCTGAGTCACTCACCCTTTGGGAGCTGCACTGGACCAGCCCAAACATCACCTTTACACATCTACAAACTCACATTCCAGCTGCTGGCTTTAGCATATCTCAGAGTTTGCATTATCTACAGAATGAATTACAGATAGCTTTCTCTCCTGCTCCAGTATCACCCCGAAGGGATCTGCCCACCACATCCCCTTTGTGCCATTTCAGAGTTTCTCAATCCACGTTCATTTATGAGACAGACAAGTGGCAGTTGATTCACTATGGACAGCACAGGTGCAAAAGCAGATGCAAGAAAGGGCGGAAAAGAATGTGGGGACAGATGCTGCCTCAGACCTGTGCAGAGCAGTGTCCTGTGCTGCGGTGTCTGTGCAGCTCTGTCACCCCAGGGATGCACAGGGACCCTCAGGGAGACCCCTTGGACAGCAGGAGCAGCTGGTGAGTGCTGCTCACTCACAAAATGCTCAACACCAAAACATGGGACGACTCCAGCTGGGAGTAAGGGACTGGGACAGCTTCATTCTTATAAATGCTGCTACTTATGTCCATTTTACTACACCGTTACTTTAGTATTAAACAATGAGAAACAGACAGATTAAGCTAAATTCTGCAAAGCACAGTTTCAGGAATTTGTTAGATTTCTCTCAAGAAACAGAAGAAAACATAACGAGCCTTGACTCACCTGTCAGGGACTGCCACAGTTTGCACAACCACCACCATTTGCTTTACAATGAGTAAACAATTATTTATTAACACAAATCTATTTAACTGCAATGCTATTTTTAATTTCTAAAATTTCTTTTGCTGACTGATGACTTCTTTTGCAAATTATACTGGATAAAATTTATTTATTTTAGTTTAGTTTTTTAAAAAAAAACCCCTAACGAATACTTTGAGGATATTCCACGTTTTAAAAATGTGCATCATAAAGTAAATCCTCAATGTTCTTTCGAAGATCAAAACATTTCACAAACTCTTTCTCAAAGTCATGTGATTAGAAAAATACTCAAATCAAATGCTCCCCAGAGAAAGCAAAGTGCAGTGAGTGTTTGTCCTGAGGTAAGTGATATGATTAGCAAAACAAGCTATGAAATGTATGATGGCATTATGAGAAGACCCCAGCATGGGTGCAAACCAATGCTAACACTGTGGGTCTGTGTAGCATCCAAGAACCACAGTCTGTGTCATGACTCCTGTCCCAGAGAAGCATATACTCCAGCTACCTTCCAGCCACTGGTGGAAAACAGGTTCTGAAAGTGCCCAAACACAAGCATGGCTGGAATGAAACTGGAATCTGGGAGTTGAAACATCTGTATCTGAGGACAAATCCCATCTGTCTTATTAATGCAATGAGTCAAAGTAAAGTTAATTGGATAGGATAAGAGCATGGCTGAGCTCTGGCTACCAGCCTGACATACACAGTCCACAACTTCCATCAGTGTGAAAGAAAGCTGGGAGTTACCATTTCTCACAGATCAAAGCACCAGTGCTAAGCCCAAGCGCACCAGCAGTGAGACAGAAGCCGCTGGTGAGAGACTCCTGCAATGTTACCATTCCATTTTGAAAACACCGTATGGCAGCTGAGTGTGAACCACTGCAAACATCGAGTTGGATGTGAAGAAAGCTCTGACCTTTGCCAATGAAATCAAACAGGAAGGATTTTCATCCCAGCCTACCTCTCTGCTGGATGATGCTCCAAGTGAGAACTTGGGGAGTTCCCCTACCAAGGGGAGCCTTGCCCCATGGAAAAAGGATACAAGCTCTGGTAAAGTGGGATGAGGGACTTGACAGCTCTGCTGGCGTTGATGCATGTGGCACAGATCAGGCTTGGCAGCAGCTTCGCGGTCACGATGGCGCCATCAAAGAGGGGACCGAAAAACGGCACCTGTGTGGCCCGAAACAGAAAAGCAGGCTTCAGAACCACTGCAGAAGACTGGTACAGCATTTTGCCATGAAACAGTGTGATCACATTGTTTTCCACACTGAGACTTGTAGTGTGACATTCATCCCCCAAGCTGGTGAGTGTTTAAATCCCCCATGACTGCCCTCAGCACACTACACAGACACACACGTCTCAGAACATTCTGCTGGCTAAGCATGAGCTTGGTACATGTAGAAACTGACGCCATCTATGAATTTGCAATCAATACGCCATTGGCAGTGGATATTAAGAGCTGTTTTCCATCTGGGATCCCAACAGGAGACCCTGATTCGCTGGCTGACTCCAACATTGGCAGGAAGCCTTGCAAAAACGTATTTACTTTGGATAATCCTCTATAAACTCCTTCCATGGACTTCATAGAAGAGAAATAAACCTTGAGTTGGTCCAAGATAAGGAGGTGTGTGGAAGGCAGAGGAGATGGCAGAGCAGGGGCTCTCTCAGGGTCAGGACACAGAGTTGGGACAGGCACAAACGGGCTCAGCCCAGTGGGTCAAAGTGCCCAAATGCTGCTCCTTCAGGGCCACCTCCACAGGAAACCCATGTGTGATGTCCTCTGGTGACCTAACGCTCTGCAGATAAAGACCACACTACATACAAGAGATGCTTTCTAAAAGTAAACCATGTCCAGAATTGCAGATGGACCTGAGCCTGCCAAACCCAGAAAATTTTGATGTTTAAATACATAACTTTCAGTACTTGCAAGTATTCAAACTCACTTCCCTCTCACAGACTCAAAATGAAAAAACCAACCCCCCAATTAAAGCCCCAGACAGAAGCCAGCAGCAATTATCAATATTTAAGCTACAGATTTTTGCCATCTGTACAGAGGCTTATCACATAAATAAATACCCTCTATTATTCTTCTCCAAGTGCTTGTGGGTGACTGTGGCAGTCATTCAATAAATGGACAAAGGGAATAATATAAATCCCCTGCATCTAGGGAATTCCTTTAATTAGAAGTGGCAATGAATTACAGAAGAAGTTTTGGTTTAATGTAACATCTGCAAACGACAACTGTTTCTGCACACACTTATTCTGTCATTCCTTTACTTAAAATAATTACCCGCTCACCAATAAAACAGAAAAGTGTAAAATGTTTCCATAGTGGTTTTGCCTTCTTTTCAATTTTTCTGTTTACAGCTGGCATTACTATCCAGGCAGTTGGAAGGGAAGGGGACAGAGGAAAATCTATGCCACCAAAATGATAACATTATGGAGCATCAAGTTTTGCCTCTCTAGACAGTAACGCTTTTAAGTGAAATTTTTATCCCATGCACTGTCTAGAAGCATTGACAGGAAGAGAAAAGAATGTGAAAGTACAGATAAGGAGGTTAAGTACATAGTAGTATTAAAGTAATACCACCAAACAAATACCAGATATGTAAAGTCAGATCAGCAGATGCTAGTGGGGCAAGGAAATTCCCTGCTGGGCTTTTTGGACAAGTAGTTTTGCTTGCAGCACTTGCATTCATGGTTTCACACCCACCAGGAGCTGGGGAGTGGGGCAGACTTTCTCACCACTGCACTACAGAATTTACAGATGTAACCCAGGGACAGGGTGCATGTACCCTAGCCAGGGAGAGCAGCAGCGGAACTGAGGGTCTGAAGCCTGCCACGATCTGAGCACCACACAGCTGGACTGCACGCACACAGGGCTCGGAATTATTCATTCCCGAGCACATACAGCAGCCTTTCCGAGGGTCATTAAAGTCAGTGGAGCTGCATCTCGTCAGCTTCCATCTGTACGGGGGCTCTGCCCTAACAAGGGTTGGGGTGGAGGCCAGCGGAATGCGCAGGGAGTGCTCCCTGCTCAGCTCTGCTCCAAAACTGGCAACCAACATCTCAGCCCAGGAAAACAGGGCTTCGGTGGCCGCCACAAACAAACAGCCTGCTTTGACAGGAATCAATTAAAAAAAATAGAGGGAAAGATGCCCTTCTGCGAGTACTCCAAATGTCACTGCAAGTTATCTGTGAAGGAAAAATTAATATTCAGCCCACTGCAAACACCTGCTTCGTTCTAATTTCCAACAGCAAAATCATTATTTCTGTTGCCTACAGTAAAAGTAGGCAAGGTTAAATAAACCTTCTGAGCACAAAGACTTCCCCTCTACAGGGAGCAGCACTAGTTAAAAGAGTGGGGAATGGGTAAATTATTGTACCAAATGGCTGAGAATTAATCTCTGATGATGAGCTGCAATCTAACGAGGCATCTGTGTCCCAGGGAACCCGCAGCATGTCCCTGGCGGTATGTGCAGTGCGGAGCTTGCCTAGCATGCTTTGTCCCCTCTTGCAGGCAGCTTTTCCTCTCATTGTTCCCAATATCCTCATGCATCTGTGACGCGTGGAATGCATTCACACTAACAGACTTACTATTGTCTTCCTTCTGAAGCTTTGTAAGGCAAAGACTGCAGCACAGTTCCTGATAATTATATTGCTTAATTAATCAAGACACAAAAAATTTGCAAATCATTGCCCGGTTGCCAAGCAGGGAGATAAAAAATGAAAACAATACAAGCTGAAGCATTATAACAAAAGTAACAGCTATCTGATCAGAAATTCTTCTATAATGAAGCTATTAATGCTAAAGCGGTTAATGTTAACATTGCTCCAGGTGTCTTTACTTGGCTGCAAACAAAAAGGCTAACATTATGGATATAAAAGGCCAAATGTTGCCATGGATGCTGTAACCTGATAGAGAGGACAGCCTTTTCATTCGATTAGGGAATGCAATTTAAATGCCAGGGACTGAAGCCAAACAACAGACATTTCTCTCTGCAAGGCTCGTTCATTCACCCTGGGGTCAGTAGCTGGTGAACAAAAGGTCAGCCACACTTGCCCTGGAAATGTCTGGATTAATTTTATTACATTGTAATGGTTTGTACTTTAAATGTAGGGATAACACTAAATTTCCAGTTAGTTCTTACTCTGGCTGCCTGTCGGGTGGTTTTGACTAATATGTAAGATGACACAGCTTTTCTCCATTGCTCCAGAGAAGTCTCAAATGTGTTCCTAATGCTAAATTCTAATTTCCCTGATGGAACATTAAAAGCTAAAATGCTCAAAAACTAAACTGCACAGCTCAACTCCAAGCGTAATAAAACCCCAACAACCCACTATTAGAAAATTTTCGAGTTTGAAATGTCTACTGACAAAGCACTAGTTGTCAATATCCAACAACTCCATCATTCACAACTCAAAAAATAGTGTCTACAAATGGTCAGTACGGGATATGATGGAGGCATTTACCAGAGCTGGCTACTCCTTTGGAGAAATATTGTCCCTTGTATAAGGCAAAGGGTATTTATCACACTGACTACTTTCGCAAAGTACATTTTACGCACATTTTTGCATCCATAATGTACCAGATGAGCATTTACTGAAGTGGCTTTTTCACACACATGCACAGATGTACATATACACCTCTGACATTTTGAAAAAAAATGGGGTTTTTTTCCAAAAAATGTCTCAACTGTGAACCTCCCATACTTTGTTTGATGACAGGATGTCCAATGCCTGCATCATCTCACCCAGTCAGGTGATAATGACAGTCCCACAGACGTGTAAGGTTCTGCTTGGTGCTGTGTGTACAGCAGTGACCCAACACCACACGAGGAACTCAAATCATGAGTGGTTTGCTTTCACTGCCTCAGAGGACATCCACAATGGTTTAAATACTGTTCTTTGCCGAGTAACTTCTGTGGGTTGAGAATTCTGGAGTGTTTCACTCAGTGCTAAGTATGGCTATAAAATGAATGAGCAGTCACTCCGATCACTATAAGTAAGGCCAGTTTTAAAGTTAGCTCACTGCTCAGCTTATCTTTCACCTGACATGGACAGACTGATTTCATATTCGCTGGGGAAAAAACAACCCCCAAACTCCAAACCACTGAGCCCTGCTCAAAGCAACAGAACTGTTGCTCACTGGCACAGCACAACAGAGCCAGTGAAGCACCCATGATGTACCTCGGGTTTCTTCATGATCTCAATGAAGAACATGTGGTTCTTCATGGGGTAGATGACAATGAGGACGTCCCCGAAGTCGGTGGGGATGATGCCCCTGCGGTAGTTGCGGGTGTGCTCAGACCACACGATGTGAACCTCGTCATTTCCCAAGTGACGGAGCTGCAACAGCAAGTTGTCTCTATTAATCCAAGCGATAACCACGCTGCACAAGGGGTCATGGCTCACAAATTGAATTACAATGCTCAATAGCAGGAATATTTCATTACAGAAAAGTTAAAATATTGTTTTTCTCCAGTTGCTCATGAAAGCATCAGCTCAATAATTTGCTTTATTTAGAACTCATTGTTGTCTGATGGTTTAATTAAGTCATTATCAAACTAGCCATTAGCATGATATGTAAATGTACATTACCTACAGTGATTTAAGATGGAAAACTAAATTACTGGAATGAAGCATTAACCAATGGAGCATCATATTCCAGCTAAAATAAGGCAGCTGTCACAGAAATATGAAATGCCTTGACTCAGAATGTCAAGAAACTGCCTGTCATGAACCACTATAACTGAATTTATTATCCACAAACATCTCCTCACTGACTATGTCTGAAGGGGGCTCCTGCCTGAAACATCAGCAAAATATCTGGGCTGTGAAGTACAGAAGAATGGGAAATACTATGGGAGTTACACCTTTTAATTCAGAGCAGAGCTGCATGAAATACGGATAAAATTTAAACATGACATACACAGAAAGCATCTGAGAATCTGTGTGTGTGTGTTTGCTCTGCTGCTGGAGGAGCTGGAGGTGATCTAACAGATGGCAAAAACTATTTAGCAATCACGTACAAGCCTCGCACAATGGTTTCAACTGTAAGCTTTAAAGTTAAAATGTAATCCACACACACAATGCCAGCTCGAAGCATAAAGAGACTTTAAGTCCCACTTAAAGCTTAAAAGACAGCCCCCCCTCCAATTTGGTGCTACCCCTGGAACAATGTGCACAATAGACCAAACAAAGAAGCCAAAACGAAGCTCAGCTACTTCACTCTGTGTGGCGGGAAGAGAAAAAAGGGAAAAGAAGGTGGTGATTTTCTCTGGTAAATAACAACTAACCCCAGCATGCTTTGGATCAGCCTACACTGTGCTGATGAGGCTTCCCTATTCAGAACTAGGCAATGCCTTTAGAAGGAAAAACTTTCAGTCCTACATATTTGTGGCAAACTGGACCCCTCAGTCAGGAGAGAAGCGTGGCAAATCCAACATACTGTGAAAAATTAAAAAGAAGTTACAACTGTGAACTTGGCTTACAGTTCATGTTCCAGCACAATGGACTAAAGCTCAGTTCCCAGAAGGACTGAGATTCTCAGTTTATTTTAAATTAAACAGCAGGTAATAATTGTGTTTTATTTACACCCATAAATAAAAGGTAATTTTAGCTCTGTTTGAAGAAAACATGAACCATTTTTGTCTTGGAAAAACATGGGAACATTAACAATATTATTACTAGAGCTTCTTACACATACAAAGCAAGTAGAAATTGTGGTCACCTTGATACCTGTGCAGAAGCTTAATGAAAACAAAGCAACACATGAGAAAACACTCACGTGGTAATGTCACTAACTGACCCATACCAAAGGCAGCAGGAATTTACACACAGGACAAAAGCCTGATCTCACTCTCTGTGACCAGGTGCAGCCAGGTCACCTCCAAAGTGATTAGAAGTGAGATGTCAAGTTTAGTCGTACACACCTCTAAAATCCATCTGGTGAGCAGACTTTGTGCACAGCAGGTCCCAGATGCTAAGGGTGCCTGGCCAGGCTGTCCCACTCCAGGAGAGGCCCAGCTCAGCCCAGCTGAGCTCAGGGAACCCCTGCCAGGGATTTGGAAGTGCCCACATTTGCCAGGCGGAGCCCAGGCCAGCTCTGGCACTGGCTTCCCTGCACAGAGAGCCCACAATGGTGGCACCCAGCAACCTCTGCTGAAGGAAGCCCAACAGATAAATGTGGACATGAAAATCCATAATGCAGTGCTGTTGCCCAGGTGCAGAGGGCAATTCACAAACCCAGCTCAGCTCTTCTGAAGAAAAGTCTCTGTACTGCCATGCCTCCTATGGCTTCTGGGGTAAGAAATAGCACATACTGCTATAAAAACAGTCATCAAAATACATCCAAATACTGCTTGAGGGACCCTTTTTAAAATCCCAAGGAACTGTTCTGATAATAATCAAACACCTTGTACTGATATTGCACCCTTCAGAAAAAAATTCAGTGAAGGGAACTTAGCTGAACCAACACTTGCTGTGCTCATGAGTCTGCCACAATCCCCAGCGTGTGCCAGTGACTTGTTTTAGAGCTTGAGTTACTGCCCTTGTTCTGAAGCCACACATCCTTAAGCACCACAGTTACAAGGTATGTTACAAAGAAAAAACTAGCATTAATCAAAAATATTTGTTTTTGAGAGGTAATTCCATTGATAAAAAGCTGTTACAATAATCTCATCAGTGACAATAAGCCAGCTGCTATTTTCCTGTGTTGTTTATTGAAAACAGCAGCTGTGGGGCAAACTCAGTGCCCTGAAGGACGTCAGCAAGTTGTGCTGAAATGTCCAAAGCCCCATGGTGGATGCATGCGGAGCCAGAGCTCCAGGCTGTGCTCTCCACCCAGTTTAGGGGTTAGGGGAATAAAGAAAAAAGCTACGTTAAAAAAATCCCAAAGCAGCCACGGAATCAGACTAGTTTTAAAAGCAAACTCCAACATCAGTCTAGAGCGATGGCTCTGCACACGCTGAGGGAAGGCAGCTCTGGCACTGGGACCATGTCCTCCCCAGTGCACAGGAATTTTCAGCCAGCACAGGAATTGGCCCCGGTTTGGCTAATGGAGTGCTGGGACACAGCCCCAGGCCTGGGCCAGTCCCACTGTCCCTGCCCAGGGCCGAGCTGTCCAGCCCTAGGCGGGCAGCTCCATCTCCAGCTCCAGCTCTAGCTCCAGCTGCGAGCAGGTGGCTCTAGCCCCAGGCTCTGCGGGTGCCCGAGCCAGCAGGCAGTGCTGACACTGGTCACGGGTGCACACCTCCCGCATGACCTCCTTTCCCTGCTAATTGCATTACAAAGCCAGCTGGCTCCAGAGAGGAGTTGTCTGTTTGACTGAAGAATTCCTGCTTTTGGGGAGGCATGGCTGCTACTTTTGCTAAGTTACAGTGGGGCCTGACATCCCCATTGTCTGGCTGACTGTGTGCCCATCCTAAAATCTAAGTTTTATTTGTAACTGAACCAAGAAACTTCCTGCCAGAGCAGGGCTGCCTGGAGACTGATAATGTGTGCCTTTCATTCCCTTTCACTGTATCACTGCCAATTTGTTTTTCTGCTGCTCACCAGCCCGAGGCCATAAAAGCCTTGTAAGACATAAGTGCAATTATAGTCCTGGAGTCAAATGAATTGGACAAATCCAATAGCACAGCTCTGTCCTCTCTCTGCGAACCCCAAAAGCAGTCAGATTAGCTGCTAAAAATCTAATCTAGCCCCAGCTAACAAATTTCTGGAGCAAAGGAGCAAGAGTTCAGTATGGAGTTGCAACCAGACCTCTAAATTGAAAAAGTTCTGCTGTGACAATGGAGAAGATGGAATAAATCACTGAGAAATTCGGCAGCACATCTTTAAACCGTTAAGCACAATTTGAGCAGAACAAGACAGGGACGGTAGGATGCCATTCCTGGGATTGATTTTCACTCTTGCCACAAGAGAGGCAGATAAAATTTGGAATCAATGATGCTGAACCCTGCAGCAGCAAAAGAGATCAGCTGAATTTTGTTTACTCCACTAGGAAAGATTTCTGTCAGGGCCAAGACTTATTTGGAGAGGCGTTTTTCTTTCTTTTTTTCTTTATTTTTTTTCTTTCTTTCCTCCTGAATTAGCAATATAATGTCAGCATATACCTCAAATAAAAAAATGCAGACTGCAAATGACAGCTCTACTGGACAAAAACAAGGGGCCAAGCTCATCCCCAGTGGAAATGCACTTAATCTGGGAAACTCATACCAGAACTTAATTTATCCTTGTGTTCAGTAAAAATAAAGTACCACAATAACATATTGAAGTAAAATTACTACATCTGCTGAATTCCCCAGCCCCCAGAATTTATGGCCTTGCTATGGCTCCCCAGGGCAGCAGGTGGTCAGTCCTTCTGTTCAGCTGGGAGTGTCCTGACAGGGATGAAGCCTCTCTTGGTCTGAGGCAAAATAAGCAGAGAAGAAACCCCAGCAGTCACAAAGATTTCAGAGATTATGGGGACCTTAGATCTCAGAGGGAGGGCAAGAAAAAAGAAGCTGTGGCCCCCATTGCATCCTGATGAAGTTTTTTCCTCCCCGCACCACTGTCCTGTATCACCAGATACGGTTCAGCTGCAGTAGCAGGAACTGAATGAATGCCATGGCTTCCCGTCTTTCTCTCCCACATTCCCATAAAACAAAACCATTAATGGCAAGAAGTAATAAATATGAAATAATCTTTTTAACCTGGATATTCTGCCCCAACAATGTGAGGTAATGACTTAAGCCCAGAGAGTTGTCCACCTTCCAGAAAGTGCAGTGCTTCTGAAATGCACTTTTCTCCACTCACAGCTGCAGGTCTGTAAAATCTGTCAACAATCCATGCTAATCAGCACAGAATTGTATGTTTGCTCACAACAGAAGCTGTGACAAACTGAATGAAGCTGTTGTATATGGAACCATAGACAGGTGCACACTAAAAATCCCTCTGGAAGTCACCTGGTCCAAGCCACTGCTTGCAGCTCCTCAGGTCCATGAGCCTGCTCAGAGATTTGTCCTTCACTGGAATTCCCAGTTTGATCTCTGCAGGATTCTATTCCTAGAGCAGATCTCAGGTTTTTTGAAAAGGTCCCAGAGCAATTCCTTTGCAGTTATTTTCTGTAGACAGCATGTGCTGGAGCTGGTCTGGTTTCCTGGCACTACAAAACTTGGAGACTGACAGCTACTAAATGCTTTTGGTTTCTGTTTCTCACAGAGAAGGAATTCGCTTAGAGCAAACACAGGGAATACAAATAGAGTAACTAGACCCTCAGTGTCTGTGATAACCCATAACATAGATGAGAATTAAGAGAATAAGTGGACTGTTTGCAGCTAAAGCCGGTTTTTCCCCTTGTGGTAGCTCTGCCACACTGTGCTCTCCTCTCCCACGTGATGCATTACTGAACAGCCAGACCATATCCCAGTGTCTTTGCCAGGCTTCCACAAAACCCAAGACTTACAAGGGAAGGTTAGGCTAAACAAATGGCCACAGTTTGTGTAGGAAAACTAAGTCTGGAAAAGACATGGCAGCAGTTCTCAGACATGCATAAGTGCGCTGCAAAATAATCTGCCCTTCATATCCATGTGAAATAGGATAAGAATCAATGGGCTTAAATTGAAGCAAAGTAGGCACTACCAGAGATTTTTTTTGTGGTACAATAAGTGGAGCATAGGAATATGGAATATGTTGTCTAGGGCAACTGTAAATCATTCATCACTGGATTTTTGGTCTAGCACTTGGACAAGTACAGTCAGGAACAATAAAAATACAAACAGTTCTACACTGGTATTGACACAGAGACTGCAGAGCCCTGTCCTACATACCACTACCCCATTGCTCCATCCTGAAGCACTCAGAGTACTTTTTTCCATAGCCTTGCATCCATGAAGGTAGTGAGTTACACACAGAAAGAGAAATATGTCATTTTGCTGACTTTCCTTTTTTTTTTAATGACAAATATCACAATAAAAAGACAAGATCTGACTTTAGTAGGAAACACTGGGCAATTTTCAGAACCAGTAATCAGAGATTCCACCATTATATTTCAAAGAAAAGCACACATTATGAAACCAACTAGATGGCTGCTGCAGCATTACTGATGCATGCTGACAATGTCCTCTGCAGGACAAGTTGCTCATCCTAATTAAAAAGGCAGAGATTTTGTATGCCCCAAAAATATTTGAGTCTAAGCAGCAGCTGGCAAACAACAAAATCTGAAATCATTCCTTGCTAGGAAAGACAAACAATTAAGTACCGATACCAACAGAATTTTGGGCTGGGTTCTGGCTGTCTGAAGCAGAGGCTGTCTGTCAGACTTGTGCCTAACTGGCTACTGGCTTGATCTCTGAGCTGATGCTTGGGTTCCTGAGCCTGTCAGCCCCCTTTTGCTTTGCTGCTCCACACAGGATGAGCCATCTGGAAGGTCTGATGATGCTGAATTTGGTTGCTTTGTTCTACCAACCCACAGCAGTTTTGGCAGGCAGACAATGTACAAATGAAATTATTGCTAATATTATTACTCACAGTGGCATTTGAGGCTACCATGGAAATGTTAATTGTGTTTCAGAACCCAGAATTTAGATGCCATTTAATTCAGCCAACCCAGCTGCAGAGCACCACGTGTCAACACAGGGATAGCCTGTCAGGGCCAGTCAGCAAAGGCTGCTTTCAGTTCAGACTTTCATGGAAGCACTTGGTGACTGCGGAGGTGTGAAACACACTGCAAAGCCTTTACCTTTTTGGTCAGTGAGTCGTCTGAGTCAGAGGGCATCCTCGTGGACACGTGGAAGATGATCTCCACCGTGGAAGTGGCATAGTAGGGCGCAGTCTGCCCCGTGCTGCCGTTGCGCTGCAGGCCACCCATGAACCCGCCATGCGTGGACAGGTCAACCTGAGGAAGCCAAAGGCACAAACAGCAGCCATCTGAAAACACTGATGCATCATCAGGATTTGTTTCTGTATCAAGATTAATGAAATCACCACCCTAGGTTTCCGTAGCTATCTCAGACAAAAAGAAGCCTTCCCCTACAGCTCTGCAATCTTTCCATTAGATTTGTGTTTCCCATGCCTGTATTTGACATTTACTAAAAGTAAATATCTCTGGTCCTGAGTCTATTCAGCTATTTTACCTTCCTCCAGCAAACAGCAGCAAGGAAACAACAGCATTCTGCTACACACTGCTGACTAAGGGCTCTGTGAGGCTCAGAGCTCCCACTGCCAGGAGCATCACAAAATGCGGAGAGAAAAAGAACCAGAAAAACTGCAGAAGAAACTGAAGATTTGTACAGAAAAAAACCCTTAGAATAAATTATTCCAGAAGTTTATTCAGAAGAAACACCTCTCTGAAGTCAAGTCTGAGTCCAAAGGCTTGTTTGTTTTCCGAACAGCACCAGCCTGAGGATGCTGCATCTCCCTTGTGGCACTTGGATCCTTAAATGTGACATGCAGCTCCCAAACACCAAAATATTCAAGGCATTTAGATTATGATACACCATTTTGACAAAGCAAATTAAACCCACACATGTCATAAAATACTCCTGTGCTGAGTGTGTGCTCTGACCATGGCAAGAGCTAAAAGCAGCTAAGCAATCAGTGTGCAGCAAATTCTTTTTTTTCTGTGAATTAAAAACTGTGCAGTGCCACCAGCAACAAGGTAGCTTGTCTAAATTATGGCTGTTACCTCCCAGCCCAGCCCAGCAACAAAATCTTCATAGGCCTGGCTTCCCCTGGCATTGGCCAGGATGGAACACTTGTCCTCCTGTCCCTCAGCGATGTAGAACACAGCAATCTTGTGAGTCTCACGACTGCCACAGGATGGAAAAAGAAATCAAAATTAAACAAGCTTCAACACAAAATTAGTTTTCATATCCCCCTGCACTTGAAATGTGACCAGGTGCCCACATTCAGCTCCGTACGTCCATTTCTTTTATGCACACAAATATATCACTCACTTTCAGATTTCCCCCCTTTTTTTTGCCACCAAAACCTCACTGCAGAGACACCCCAGTTCTGAGAGCTGTCAAACCTCATCCTCCTGTACATCAGCCACAGAACTGGTGGCAAAATTCCAATTACAGTGTTAATGACTCAGATCTGTGCAGCACTGCAGACAGGGCGGTGGCACAGGTGTTAATGGGAGCATAATTTGACCTACAGAATTTTAATTACAAGGTGGTGACATACAAGGCAGAAGAAGCATCACTGACTTTCAGACCCTGGGAAGAGTTTTACAAGGCTGATAAGGACAGTTGGCTTATCTGAAAACATGCAAAGCGCATTTGATGTGGAAATTGTTGGGATAGAAGAAACTCAGAACACTGCAATGCTGCAGATGTTTTTCAAACAGCTCTATGTCAAGTAATGAAAAATAAAATGCAACATTCAGAAATTCATTCTGCCACTTCCTGGATGGGGAGCAGTTCTGGGTAGATCACCCCTCAAAGTACTGCTCTTGACACAGTGATCACTCTGTAGAAAATACAGTTTTGTATCAGCTGAACGCAGGTCACAATCAATTTGATTCCCTCCTATCTCAGCTAAAGGAAACTTGAAAAAAATCTGTCTTATTCTTTGCCACTGATTTGGAGTTCTCTGTACATAGAGAATGTGCCAGTGCAGGTAGCTTCTCCATTCAGGCTACAGAACTCTGGAGCAACAAACAGTCCAATATTCATACCAATATTTGGATTCAACAGGAATGAAGTTTTGGTTCTGGTGACTCATTCTTCCTTGGGAAACACAAACCTTATCAATGGTGTGTTCAGCACACATCACCTACCATTGGCGGGAATCCAGATTTTTCAGTTCTCGCAGCAACTTTGAATTTTTCTTCAGCAGATGAAAGCTTTTTCTAAAAATAAATAGGAAAGGTTTGAAGGCAAATGCAACACAGTGCAGACACAGTATTCCATCATCCAAATAGCTAAGAAAATTGACATGATATGATTTCTTAGAATTATTGTTATGCACAATCTATTGGTGTCTATTTCAAATAATTGTTGAAGTCCAAAACTATCCTCCTACCCCCAGCTATATGATCCTCGCTTTCTTAAGTGTGTCCACATCTGGGGGTAAAAAGTGAGAAGCATACCCTAAGCATGTTCTAGACCCTCTCTTCCTACCTTCTATCCCAGGAGTTCATTCCCAAGTCGTTCAGCAGCAGCCGACAGAAATAAAAGGAGGCTTGAGGTTGGGCAGGAGGCGGTGGCTCCTGGCGGGCCACGCTCATGCTGCAGTCCGAGCTGCATTTCAGAATGAACTCCCTTTCCTGGGTACTCTGCCGCAGCAGGGCCTCGGTGATGGCATGCTCCTGGTCAGGGCTCATCCCGCAGGGTGGCGGCGCTGGCTCGTTCAGCTTGCGCTGCGGGTGCAGGAGGCACTCGGGGCTGCTGCTCCCGATCCTCTCCAGCAGCTGGTCCAGGGCATCCTCTCCCTCCTCCACCTGGGAGACGTTGTTCTGGGAAAGGACGTGCTGCTGCGGGTTGCTGGAGATGGCGAAGGCGCCAGTCGTGCTGCACTGCGGCAGGCAGCCCTCCAGAGGCCCATACAGGATCCGGCCATCCCAGGAGTACTTCCCAGAGATATCCCGGACGATCACCCGCACGTCTGAGGGCGCTGCTGCTGGCTCAGAGTCCGCCTTCTTCTCAGCAGGGATTTGGAGGTAGGAGATGAGAGTGCTGTCATTGAACACGAACAACTGCAGGTTGGGGCTGCAGAACACTTCCGAGCACAGCTCGGAGGACTCCACGTAGGAATTGTCGTGGTTCTCGCTCAGGAGGCTGTGGAGGATGGCGGGGCCCCCACTGAGCGGGTAGTGGCTCAGGTGATTCACCAGGTGAGTCATGACCATCCGTGCAGTGAGAGGGATCAGTTCCAAATTCCTCCTCCTCTTCTCTGAAACCATCAAGGAAAGCACAATGGATCAGTAAGAGCAGCAAGAGGCAATGCAGAAGGAGCACCTGCAGATTTCTGCCACACTGCAGCAACTTGCCCTATGTGACCTGCTGATCCTCCCTGTTCAAGGAAATATTTCCAACAGCTTTCCAAGAAATCCTACCCATCCCACAGTTTTATTTTACTTCACCACATCTCCACAGCCATCGAAGCAGAGTTACATGGCAGAAAAACCAAGGCAAATCAGAGATGTCACTGCAAAGCAATGCTCCTTCATCCCTGGCAGGTGGGAAAGTCTTGTGTGAGGCAGGGAGAGACTTCCTGGATGCTCAGATGGTTTCCTCAGCACAGGCACATCCATCAGTTATTTCATAAAGTGACTGTGCACTGAGCTCACTGAGCTGCACCTCCAACTCCCTCAAGGGAATGTTACTCCTTTTATAGCCAGAAACCTCCTAATTTCTAGGTTTTCTCATATTCAGTGTAAAACTATTTCTCTTTGGTTTACAATGTTTCTCCTTCCCTTTACATCTTCTAAACATAAATTTGTTCTAAGGAGCAGTGTTGGCAATGAACTCAAACATCCTATCACAAAGGCAACTGGAATTCATCCAGAGAGAGTCATGCCCAATTTTGAAGGAACAGTTGCTACATGCAGCAAGGAGAAGCACATTTCCAAGGCAGAGATGGAACCTGGAACACTATTTCCCACTACTGCACACATATGCTGGCCCAGCCCACACTCTGGGCATGCCCTTACCTTCAGCCACAGTGAGCAGGTTGCCCAAACCAGTGGAGGAGGGGCACTGGGCTGCCTCTGAGGAGCTCCTTATGTTCCCCAGTGGCAGGAAGGGGTCGTAATCAGAAGAGGAGAGGTCGGCCAGGCTTAGCACGTAGTGGCTTTGCTGTGTGTAGGTGCTAGAGCCATTGATGCAGCAGTGAAGGACCTGCAGGGACATGGAGCCAGTGACCAACCCAGGACAGTCCCCAACACACCCAGCGAGCAGGGCCCCCACTTCTGACACACTACACAACTCACCCATGTCCAAATTCAGCATTTCTAAATTAAGTCTCCATCTGCACTGATTCTGTACTTTAACAGCTCGCTTCAGGGCTTGTTCTGTATTTTAAAAGCCCACTTCAAATAATCCAAATATTTCTGCAAAGATTATTTTCTCCAGCTCATTGCTTTAAGCATCTTACCTTTGTCTTCACCATCCCCTGTCTGTTCCACGTCTCTAATCTTATCCTCTAAACATTTTGCATTTGTAACTTCTCACCTGGATGACAGGATTTTCTAGTGCTTGACAAAGCTGCTTCTATGCCTTCTGGCTGTGTGAAAGGCATCTTTAAACAGCCAGGCAGAGTAAATCACCTTCGTTCCCCCTACTCACTCTGTAAATATAATCCAGCAAAGGAGCTCTGGATGCATGTTGATCCTCCACAGCACCAGCAGACATGGGCTCCAGCAGCATTTTCATGGGCAGTGCCATGCACCAGTCCAGCAAGCAAAGCAGCAGTGAAACTATGAACTGAACGAGAACACGGACCATGGTGTTTAGGTACATTCTATTAAATTCACCCAGACTTCAGGGTATGAGTTGGAAAGTTTAAAATTCAGCTCTGGTTCAGAGCAACCTCATTTAAAACCCCCCTCAAACAGCACAAAGAATGGAGACAGCTCTTTTCAGCAACGCACCTTTTTATCTGCTTCCACAGAGGAGTATTCGGCACCAGGCAGGAGAAACACGACGGTGGCCACCAGGATCTGCATCCAAACAAACCAAGTGTCAGAAAGGCACTCAGATTCTTCCTCTGCAGAGACAGACTTTCACTGCACAGGGCATGGAACAGGTTAAGTTCTCCTAGGAGCATCCAACTGCCCATGCCACTCAATGAAAAAATTTTACTGAGCATTTTGCACACAAGTCACTACAAACAAGGGACCTACACTGCTTCAGGGAGTGTAGCAAGTACCTCCCAAACAATAAGAAAAAGGAGGAGTTAACAAAATCACAGCATCTCAAGGAAGGGATTAAGACAACTTTGCATATGATTTCTATACAAGCATTTAAAAGGATCTGACGTACTTCAGTAATTTTCCGGCACAGGGAGGATTCATACTCCTGAAGCTTCTGCCAGTAAGACACCAGCAGCTGAAGGACATCACAGGCTACCTGAGCTACCAGCTTGTTGGAAAACTGGAGGAAAAAAGGTGATTAAAAGCCAAATAAAATATCTGGATACAATACACTACATTCAGTTTTTCTACGTTTCATTATTTTGCATCTCTGCAAACAATAAACAATGTTAGTGTTGTGAAATCACATTGTCAGCATTAGGAACCAGCAGTTTTGACACTGCCTATGTGATCTTTTATGTGAGTTTGCTGGGGAAGGAGTCTATAGGCACACAGGCTATTTTTGCAAACATTCTGCATGCTTGCACAGGACACCACAGCAGCAGCTTGTGCCTCAGATCATCAGTAACTATTTGCAAAGTGAAAATGCCTTTTTTTCCCAAAGCATGTTGATCAGAGCCCACCACAGCAATACCTTCAGTGTCACACCTATGACATTGATGGCTTTCTTCACATGGGGGTGGCTCGTGCACTGCGTGAGCTCCTCACAGATCCACACGCCGAGACCACAGATGGCTATGCATCTTTGTGAAAAGAAAAACAGAGCTGGCTCAGGAGATTCAGAGGAATATTTATGGGAGAAAAAAAAGGAAAAAAATGCACGAAGATGAGATCTCTTTCCCCTCCAACATGACAGGTCAGCACCTTCATGGTGCAGAGTAAGACTCAACTTCACAGGACCAAACCACAAGGCAGCAGCAGAAGATAGGCAGCAAGAAAGACTTTTCCAAGCCATAAATGGTTGGACTTGATAATGTTAAAGGTCTTTTCCAACCTAACCAATTCTATGATATTTTCCCATTTCTTATACTTGGTATTTTACCTTGCAGCTTCACTCGGCTCCTCTGTAGCATTCTTCAATAAAATATTTATGAGGCAATACTAAAATAACAAAATAAATTAGAATAAGCATCTTTTTCATACATCTACTTTGAAGTTGTTTAATTTTGACATAGTTACAGGTGAAGTCACTTTAATTCTCCCTCTATTCCTAAAGCATCTTCACCTCATGCCAGCTGTATTTTGTCAAGGGAGAAACACCAATTACAACTCAAACACACAGGCCCTTGAGAACAAATCAAATCAGCTTACAACTAATGTATAGGCAGAAAGAGGAAGCCAATTTATTTACAATGTCAAGGGGCAGTTACAAACAAGTGGTGGTCAATCCATACAAACTGTAGTGTTTCGGCTCTAACCAAAACATGTTATGAAAAATCTAGTGCGTTATTTAGTACAGAAAAGACAAAACCATCTTAATTTTAGAAGTAAGATACCTCCAGTGACTCTCCAAGGCATGATGAAGAAGCAAGAACAGAAGCCAAGCATTTGAAGGGATTTCTGCATCCTCTCTGGTTCTGCCTCCTCAGGCCACGTGAGGAACTCAGAGATTCCTCCACCGCCACCCCTAATTTTGAGCTGTGGTGCCTCATGTTTATCAAAAGCAACAGACACTTGTGTGAGGTCAACCACTAGGGCAGGAATGAAGTCACTGCATAGTGAAACCAGGTTAGGTTACCTAAGGATTTACAATAAGCGTGGCTTTACCTTCACATCTGCAGTTCCTGTGATGCTCTCACCAGCTTCTGAGATGGGTTCCAATTGTGGGATTCCTTGGTAGGTGTTTGGAAAGCACACAAGAGCACCAAGGATGGTGTGAGCTTCAGAGCGGGGAGCCTGATGAAGAGCAAGTAGGCAGAAACAGTTACTAAAAAAATATTCACTAAAATTGTCACTGAAAACCCTTCACATGTGGAGATGCCTCCAGCTTTGAGGCCAGTGTGCACTGCCGTACTCAACCTGCTAGATTCACAACTCAGCATTCAGCTGTCCCAGGGAACACATCCCAGGAGCTTTTCTTCTGCAATTCCAACAAGAACTGGGTGTAAGCAGTACCTAACACACACCTTCCTGCCCATGCTTTCTCTGCTGTGCTGCTCTGTTCTGCTGGTGAGGCTGAGCTGCCCCTACTCCTGAGGGCATCCTACATCTTTAATACTTCCCCCCATTACCCAATCTGACAATCAGCCATTTGATGCCAACAGGAAGTACAGAACCCCTTAAAGAACAGCTGAGTGAGGGGGTGAAGCACTAATCCAGCACTGCTATGAGGTGATCCTGTGGCACAGAGAGGAGTGGGTGCAGAACCCACTCACACTTGCTGCACAGGTGATACCAATGTGCAGAGAGATCCCTACTCCAATAAAGCCATCAAAAGCACCACGGCATGAGCTATAAACACATTAACTACTGTGTAATATTGAAAATGCAACGCATGTCCAGTTTTATGCACACAGGAGAAATGGAAGGGGGAGTTTTGGTTTGTGTTTTTTCCCTGGAAAACTGAGCATCCATTTCTTATTAGCATTTAAGCTTTGGATCAACAGTGAGGCTGACCAAGCTCTTTGAGGGCTGATGGAAGAAGTGTGGCTGGATAATCATTCCAGCTCTGCTGAAACAGGAGAGGGCTGTGGCCCTGTGCAGGGCCACCTGCTCAGCCACGCAAATGTCAAGAGCAGCAGCAAAAGCCCTGGGCCAGAACAGAGAGAAAGGTCTCCTGTGAGCTGGTGCTTCACCTGCAAAAGAGCTTTCGTGTTTCTCCCAGGACTACCAGACCTTTACCTTTATTTTGGCAACCCCTCATTGATTTGCTATTTTACTTATCCTTCGATAATTTAATCATTTAGAGTCACCTTTCTGTTAGGGCTGACATTTAGCCAGAGATGCTGCATCACCCAGAGAGCTCCCCACTCTATCTCAGTGTTTGCTTGCTGCAGTGGTACTCGTGGGGCTCTGCAGGCGTGCAGAAGTGTCAGCTGGGACATGCTTTCCTCACGCTTCAGCCTTTGGATCAAACACCTCTGCAGCACCATCATGTTGCCTTATCCCAGGATTTCCCACCCCAGCTGCGCTAGTATCCACCCTGAGAGCCCAGTCAGTGTGGCTGTGCCGAGTCAGCTGTGCTCACCTCTGGTGTGTCCGCACTCAGCACGCGCGCCGCGGCCCCAAGGAAGTCCCTGATCAGCATCGTGAAGCCAGGCAGCTCCAGGAAGAAGAACCACGGCAGGCAGTGCTTTATGACGGTGTTCAGGATGTCCTGCAAGAGAAGGCACCTGTGAGAAAAGCCAGGAAGCCTGAAAACAAAAGGGAGAGTGTGAGAAGATTTAATTTTGAGGTTCCCTAGTCCCACAGTGATTGAGGTACAAACTCCCAGAGCTCTGTGTGCAAACTGACCTCCAGGTAATCACCACCTTCCACTTTAGGGGCGTGGAGTAATCAAAGTGCATTTGGTATTTTGGTAACCTTTGTACCCCTAAATTCCTGTTCAAAGCCCACATCACCATTCATGTCTCTTTGTGCCTAAGCACAACCATTCTGTTAAACGAGACTTTGGATTCAAGCATCCAAACATTTAATGGATTTAAGATGAAACACTGCAGCACTCCAGAGGAGTGAGTTCCTCAAATCTCTCAGAATTTCACACCACAAGAACATGAGCTGCCCCCTCAGGCCTGCTCCGTGCTTCAGGTGCCCTAAAGGAACAGACAAGCAGCCCCAACTTTGCTCGCCATCACCCTATGGTACAGAACACATTCCAGATAAGCCCTTCATCTTTAATCCTTCCACATTTCAAGTCTTCACAGTCTCCACAAACCAGAGCAAAGTTCCTATATTTGAGTTTTCTTCCCTGCAAGCTTTCAGCAGGTTTAAAATTAGGCATAAAATCTATATAATCCTTTACCTGTGACACTGTATTTGCTGAAGAGTTACATCAAGCTATTTCTATACTGAGTATATAATTATTTTCCATTCAATAAAATTTTGCAAAGTTGCAAAAGAAAATCCTTTTCCATGTCCATCCTTACTGTTTTCACGATGTGTTAAAGACAGCCTGAGCTAGAGACCCCCAGAATGTGTCCACATGCTCAATCCCTACAGCAGAAGCTAAAGCTGACAAACCAAATTTTTTCTTCATGAAGAGATGCTTTAACATTGCCACTATTTTCTCAAAGCCCTCTAAACACCTGCACAGCCCATACTTAGTGTTCCACTAAGTGTTTGCAACACCAGCATCCTGTGAAGCAACTTCTATATACTCAAATAAACAGTGTTTCTAATGCAGTAGCAGATAATGCTCTCACTTTCCTGAATAAGCTAAAATGCCACTCAAGTTAATGTTTAAACTTGTTTTAATCACTTCCTTTGATACATTTTAAGTCAATATGGGTCAATGCAAACACTGAGAAGCAGAGCAGATGGATGCAGCCGCTCATAAAGCGTGTGGTAAACTCTCGGTCGGTGCAAAACAAAGGACCTACCTTGTTATAATTAAGGGCTGATTAACGCTCCTTGCTGGTCCAGCACAGAACACCTGTACAGCAGGGCCAGGTAAGGCTGGGCTGGCCCTGAGCATGGCAGCAGATGGGAGCAGGCTGCTGCTGACATGTGCCACAATAAAAGAGCCCGGGCTAACCTGGCCAGGAAGGCGGCAGTGCAGGGAGCTGCTCCAAACAACTGCATTAACTCCTGTCCTCACCCCAGTGTTCCCATCTGTCACACACCAGGGCATGGATCCCAGCCATGCTCTCTGCACAGAACACTTCCCATAAGAGAGCAAGGAAGAACCACATACACGTCATACATGAATGCTGTGACAGCACATACAGTCCAAAAGGCTGCAGGGATCTACTCGCCAGTTACGAGATGTAGTGCCACTAAAAAGAAATCCTTTTCCATAGTGAGAAACCTTTCAAAAATTCCCTTTGACAAGCTCTTGAAGCAGCCCTTGCCTTCCCTTCAAATTCCCAGCACGGGCTGCTGGCTGCAGTGACACACACCCAGGAACCATCTCCCGAGGGAGGGCCCGACACAAACCCCCTCAGCCGGGCTCACCCTAGGCACCAAGCACATCATCCTGGGCACTTCAGCTTGGGCTGTCCTCTGCCCGTGGCACCGTGGCTCTGCTCGGGCAGGGTCAGCACCAGCCCAGCACAGCGCCCACAGGTAGCTTGTGAGGTTTGCCCCCTTTCCCAGTCAGCAGAGCACCCAGCTCACAACAGCACAGGATTTGGGGCAGCAATCTGGGGGCTTGGGGAGCTTATCAGGAGAGAGAGGCTTGCGGGAGGGCAAGGGAGCCAGGACATCTGTGCTATCAGCAATACAGCAAAATCAGGTAGTTCAAACAGAGTCGGGCTTCCTTCCCTCCTGGCAAATGTAAACTCTGGGCAGCAGCTCCCAGCCTGGTCAATGAATCACTTTGATTGAATGCTATGTATACAGCAAGTGGAAAACACAAGCTATAAGAAAAACATATGGTGATGGCAGTGGAAACTGGTTTACTCATTCTGCACAGTGTTGTTGCTTTACTTCTTTCATAATTGACCTTTAGAACAATAAATGTGTAAAATAATTTTGGTTTATTATGGCTCCAAACCTTCCAGCAATTACACAAAATGAAAATTTAAAAGGAAGTATTCATTCTGGAAGCATTTCCATTGTTTACATAATTGCACAGCTATAATTTAGTGTTCATGTTGTTAAAGAAAAGTGAAAAAAGGACCATTATGGACTATTTCAATTCAGAATGATGCTCTGTGGCGTTAAAGCTGGGGAAGAGGGGAGAGGAGGAGGCAATCGCATGCATGTCCTTCTCAAATGCATTAACCCTATAAATGGCATCATATTTCAGTGTAGGTTAATTTAGTAATTCAAATTATAAGGTCGTAAACATTCACTGAGTAAGTGAAATAAATTTATGCAAGTTCACTGAAAGGTCAATTGCAAAAATATTCTTCACCTAATTTTTGTTCAAGCTTTTGCAGATTACAGGTGTAACCAAATAGCCTGCCAGCTGCGTTCCTCATGTTTCCAATTGTCCCTCAACAGGAACAACATGGATTTTTCACTGAAAGCTCACTCCGTTCCTCACTGACAGACAACTCACCGGCAGCTGAGATGTATGGCACAGGAAAGATTATTAATTTAGAAGACTTAAGACTTCCCTTTTCTACTTTAAAGGAACAAATGCTTCCATTTACTTATGCCAAGTTTTCCTACCTACCATGATGTTTTAGGTAAGAGTTAACTTGTCAAAAATTAAGTTCCAACATGAATTTATGAAGTATTTTGACAACCTCAGGAGATCCAGGATTAATTTATCAGAAATCTCAACTTCTAGGTGCCACGTAAAACCCAACCCCAAAACAGTTACATTTTATAGCCCAAGTCCCTTGAGGCTGGAATACAATAGAGGGAGTTTTTTAAATTTCTCCCATTTTGGAGCATATTCTCCCATTTCTGATATTTTCAAGTGGGGAGAGCAACAGGATAAAGGACTAGAATAAATATTTTGGTTTGTGCACACAGAGAGCACTCCCTGAGCACGCAGTGGATACACGGAAAAGGGTGTGGGTGCCAAGGCCACAGCACTACCTGGAATGTAGAGGTGGCTTTGCGTCCCCACAGCACTGCCTGGAATGTGGAGGTGGCTTTGTGTCCCCACACACATCACTCCCAAGTGCCTGTGGCAGCACTGCTCTGAGCTCTGACAGACAGAACACCGACCACAAAACTGGAATTTGGGTGGGATGGACGCCCTTATGAAGGGCAAATTAATTAAAGCAAAATAAATAGAAAAGAACGAAACTACCAAAATCATTCCTGAATGCACAGCTACTGCAGCTGGCAGGACCTGGCTCCCCCTTGCTTCCAGTCAATCTTCAAGCTCTTTTCTCCAGCACTTCCCACTTAGCCTGCTCTGGGGTGAGCAGAGGAGCATGTGAGAGTTCCTGAGAGACCCCGGCATTTGGACTTTTGTTTCTCCCTACTGGAAACGTGCTGTCTGTTAACAATTTTTCAAAGCACTCAAAGCACATAATGGGAACACACAGGCAAATTTTCCACAGTAAAGGAGATAAGGGGTGGATTAAAAGAGGGAGAAAATCATGGCAGCCATTGGAAAGAAGTCTCAAGAAGCTAATATAGGGAAATCTAAGCCTTAATAGACTACATTAAGGTTATTTCCTTTTAAATGGCAGTCTGAGAAAGAATCTAAACAGCACGATGGCTTCTGTACAACCGAGGGCCCTCATGTGCAACACCATCAGGCAGAAATCCAGGCAAGCAGCACCCTTTCGACAGGGGACAAAGGAAAAGCTACTAGCTTATTGCACCTTTACACGGCTGCTGCTGCATGCTGCTCCTGGCTGCTGAGTGACAACTGGGCAGATGTAGGCACACAGTTTGGGGTAATTGGGAGTGGGGCTGTGGCTGAGCCTCACCCCTAAGGGGCTACAACTGTGCAGGACAAGTGAACAGTATTGAAGGCAATAAGACATGGAGAGCCGAGGTGTACTGACAAATCACAAAAGGGTACAGAGGGCACAGAGGTATAATGCATGTAAGATGAAGGGTATAAAAGGTTGTACTGAAGAACAAGAAGATGATGATGCTTGAAGCCTTCTTCAGTGTCAGTTGTACCTCCAATGTCATCTGGTGGCCCCAAGGTGATTTGGGCTGTTGACTGTGGACCTAAGAGCAGTAAGATGGTAGAGCCAGTTGGACCAGGAGCCTGAGAACTGAGGCAGGCAGACTAGGAGCTTGCACGTCTAGATGATGTATAAATAAATGCACCACCCCAAGTGAGTAGCTGGGAACTCAGGAATGGGGGCTCAAATATCAGCAGAGGAAGAGTCCATATTGGACATCCTGCTGTGAATATTACAAAGAAAAGGTATTAAGTGTGAACAGCAGGCACTATACACTTTGCCTTTTTGGTACAAAAGAAATAGAGTAAGGCTAAACACTTTGCTTATTTGGTACAGAACGAGGCTAAGAACTTTGCTTTTTTGGTATGAAGGAGATGGAGCGAAGCTGCGCAGTTTGCTTATTTGGTACAAAAGACGTGGCCTGGGAGCAGACATACAAACTGCCTTTTTCATTAAAATGTGGGTGAGTACCAGCCACATCTTCACCCGTGCTGCTGCCCACTGCTCCCTGCAGGTGCAGTGGAGCGAGTCCTGCGTTCCCCAGCCCAGCGGCAGCTGCAGTCTGGCCGTGTCCCCGGGTGGTGCCAGTTTTCCCGACCGCTGCTGTGCGTGGCAGGGCCACCGTGGTGCTGCAGGACACAGCGTAGTGGCAGAGCGGTGCGGCCCAAGCTGTGGCCACTGTGGCAGGAGTGGCTGCTAGGCAAGGAAAACAAAAAAACAGTGGCCTGTGCTGCAGCTGGCGCCGTAGCAGCAGCGTGGCCCCTAGAGAGTGTGAGAGGAGGTTTGCTGAGCTGCTGCTGCACAAAGCACTAGAACAAAAACAATGTGGAGCGCTGAGAGGCAGAGTCAGAGGTGCACAGAACGCACATAGGAGAGGCATGCAGTAACAACTAATGCAACAAAAACTGAAAAAGGAACAAGAAAATTTATTAAAGCAGCAGTGCGGGCTGGAGACAGAATAGCTCTATTATTCAGTACAATGTGTTTGTTTGCTGGTGAAACAGATGTATTGTGTTTGTGAATTGCAGCAAGATCAGGACAACACAATACCAGGTGAAGCAGCTTGCAATACAAGTTTCTGCAGCTGTACAAATCTCCAAAAGCTGTTTTCGATGTGGGCAAAAGGGGCATTTCAAGCTTACTTAGAAATGACATTATCTCAGGGGTATTTGCTGTCGTAGTACTGCAACACTCAGGACCACCTTGTTTATGTTGAAGTGAAACACAAAAATTTTGCCATTTTTAGTAGCAAAAAAGTGATTTTTTTGACTGGACATTTTTATGGCATCCTGCCTGCACTTAGATTGGTAGCAATAACTGATTTACAGCAAAATAGGAAGACCCAGAAAAAGTACTACCTAAAGAGCAAGAATTTTTGAGTTGCAGATGTAAACTGCTGCTTCTTATTAGCTGCACTGGAACTCAGAATTATGACAAACAATTTGTATAATAGAAAGCTCATTAATAGAGAGCAGTACAGTTAATTTCTAGTATTGGTCTCTTGCA
Organism: Leptocoma aspasia; assembly: GCA_013399835.1. Lineage (NCBI taxonomy): Eukaryota > Metazoa > Chordata > Aves > Passeriformes > Nectariniidae > Leptocoma > Leptocoma aspasia. Next base: position 96,021 of record VXAX01006430.1, read on the forward strand.
ATAATTACAGTTTGCTTTCCTTAGAGTAATCATAAATAATGCCTCTGATTCTACTGAAGCTGATAAAACTAAAGAGGATTTAAGAGAAGACTTTTAAGACCTAAGAAATTTATGTCATAAACATTAGTACCCCTAGTTGTAGCTATTACAGCATCAAAAATAAATAACTGGGAAGTTATTTTACAAAACTAAAGAATACAGTGCTAGATCTTGCAGATAGTGATCTCATTGAGAAAGCTGTTACAGGTCACTTGTGTCTTCTTCAAATCTCTAAGTGTGACCTACATTGCAAATTAATAAATGTGTGCTAAGACAGAGTGGAGCATGGCACAATAAGGCTACTTGGAAAAGGTTATGCCAAAGCATTGTACATATTCAGCAATTTTCTTTGCAATCCTGCTCTATTTTGCAACCTAATCTATTCTCCACTAAGATATGCTAAACATTGCAGATGCCTTTGTGTGCAGAAAGGAAGGAGAGGCAATTAAAAGTCTGCATGATGTGCAGTCTCTAGGTACCAACACTGTATAATGTAGTGGAGGAACCTGGGGCAAGGCAGGATCTGGTGTTAGCCTCCATCATAGATGAGGACAAGCACAAAAGGACAAACACTGAACGGTGAAAAAGATGTAGTGCTTTTGCAGCTTTAGGTGTACCACATATTGTCAAGACTAATAATGGACCTAGTCATGTAGCTCACCATATGTTACTAGTATTTTGCATTCTTCAACTTGTCTAGCTGTTATGTTTTCATTCTACGCTTAAAGACTTTCTTCAAAAACAAAAAAGGGGAAATGGTAAGTGAAACCCCACAGGCAAGAGTTTGGAAAGCTGTGTTTACATTGAATCATCTTACTACTCCTCCCTTGTGTACGTCTGCTTGTTACGTTCAACCTGTGTTGGATAATGCCCCTGGAAGTAACGAACCTGGCTGTGGCTTACCTGGCTCCTTGAAATAAGCAAAGATGTGTGCGTGATGGGAACATACAGATTCTATCTTATTCTTGTATGTTACTTTATGAAGTTGTATAGCTATTGATGGAATTATATAGCTGTTGATATTGTTAACACCCTAATATGTAGCTTTTGGCTTATTCTTGTATGTTGCTATTGATATTGTCAATATTCTATAAATGTAGGTATAAGGATTTCAATTGTCAATATTCCATAACTGTAGGTATAAGGATTTGGATGATATGTAATGTAGGTCTGGGGAATGAATCAAGGTCAGTACACAGACACATTCCAGAGCGAGTGGAACCTACATAAAAAGATTCTTGACCATGTTTGCTATTTCTTCTGCAACAGCCGTCTAGAAGGATGGTAGACATGGCATTTATTTAAAAAAAAAAAAAAAAAAAGCACAACTGTAGGCAGACAGTTTGTGATAATTGGGAGTGGGGGTGTGGCTGAGCCTCACCCCTAATGGGCTACAGCCGTGCAGGTCAGGTGAACAGCACTGAGGGCAATAAGACATGGAGTGCTGAGGTGCACTGACCAATCACAAAAGGGTACAGAGGGCACACAGGTGGAATGCATGTAAGATGAAGGGTATAAAATGTTGTACTGAAGAACAAGAAAATGATGCTTGAAGCCTTCTTTAGTGTCAGTTGTACCTCCACCGTCAGGCAGAAAGATACAAAAGCCCACAAATGCTGGGGTTTGTTTTAATGTCAGACCAATGTTAACACAAACAGGTAATTAATGACTCCTCTGGTAATCAGCTCTGCTGAAAAATGCTTCCTATTACAAATTAGCCATTTCCCACACAGAGAGTTCTAGTGGGTGTTTCTACGGAAACTTAGAGCTGCTGCAGCTTCCTTTCCATCATCACCTAGACTGCCTTTGGAAAAAACAGAGACTTATGGACAACAGGCACTGGTACCTCAGTACCTCTACTGACAGAGCTTCTCATCCATGGCATCCTTGCACTGCTAAAAGGAACTGAACTAAAACAAAGTTGCTGAGTGCCCTGGCTGCAGCCAGACTGTGTTCCATGGGCAGGCCTGCTGCTTGAGCTGACATTTAATCACCCAGGACATCTGCCAGCTCAGCTGGACTGCAGCGATTTTCCTCTTATTCCATATTTAAAGTTTGTTCTGCTCTTCATATCACTGAACTGAAAAAGCCACCAGCAGAGTCTCCTTCCTTGGCCATCCATTGTCCTTTCCACAGAGAACCTCTGAAGTCTCTACCTTTGATTATGTTCTCTAAAAACATAAGTATCCTACTCCAGAGGTCTTCTGGCAAGTAAGCATGACCATACTTTAAATTAAATTTATTTGTTAAACTCACTCCCAAAGCCAGGAATACAAGTGACCCTCCTTGCTCACTTTGAAGGTAACCTCTGAGTGCCAACCTCAGTGTTGGTGACAGGTGGCAGCAGGCACAGTAACTGATGCTCACCCTGGTAACAGGGTGAGACTGGCTAAAAAACGACACTGAGCAGCGGAGGGTTGAAACGTGAAAAAGGATTGAAAACCTGCCTCCTTTTACAGTGTCCCTACAAGGTAAGTACCTCACCTATACTGACTTCTCTCAGACTACGAGCAGAAATTTTGACAGAAGTAAGAACAGGCAACACAAAAGTCCATAGAATTCTTAGGAGACGACCACCAGCAACCTCAAAGAATTATTTAAGTGCCAGAAAGACCCAAGCTGAAGAATCCCAATTATGCCAACAGTTGATTTTCTGAGAAGTGTTTGTAGCTTTTCGCGATTGCGTTTTGGTGCTTTTGTTATTCAGCAAAAAGGAGGAAGCTGTGGAGCAAGGAGATGCTTATTGACTTTTTCAAGTGAATGAGGCAAAAAGTACTGTTACAGTAAGCAGCCAGCAGCAGTAATAAAAATACATTTAATATATGTATTATAAAATAATACATATACATAATGTATGTATACAATAATAAAATACATTTATTTTCCTGGTTCAGGTATTTGTAAAACCTGTGCACTGCAGTGTCAAATTTTGGGTTGATTAAAAAAGCTGCATTTATTACCCAAACCAAAAGACACACCTGGTTGCAGTTGCTGGAACAGGAGGTTTCTGACCATCAGGCTCACCTGGCAGCAGAAGGCAGCTATGCCCACCCAAACTGCAGCAGGCTATCCCACAGCATCCCTACCAACCACTCCCCAGGAACATTTCCTGATTTTCAACCCCCTAACCCCCTAAAGTACCTTCCCTAACCCCCAGTGTGGTAGTGAACATCCCAGTTATCTTTCCTTCACGCTGGAGGCCAGGAAGGGAAAGCTGTGAGCCTCAATGAACATAACTCATTAAAAAAAACAGGAAAAAAGCCCAGACTAGCCCAGCAGTAGAGCAGTGCCATGGGCTGGAGCAGTGCAGGAGGGAGGCACCCCACAGACGGTCACTTGGCCCCTGACCCCGGGCCCCTCCTGTGCTCCCTGACTGAAGCTCGCTCCATGTGGCCACCAGTGCCAGGGTTTCTCCCACCTGGAGAGGTGATGCAATCCTTGCAGAGAATTGTTCACTTCTCCAGGGATATTTCTTGTTAGACACTTCCACACGGACAAATTAGCTGCAGCTCATTACCCTGCTGTCTCCTCTGCTGTGCTAATTGCTACATCCTGGGCTCAGAGCGCCGTGGGAGCCTCCTATAAAATACACCCTCACACTGCTCTTTTATGCACCCCCTGAGACTGGGCTGCAAAGCTAGGCTGCACTTGCTGGTAATAACACTGTACTCATTTATAGCATATTCAAAATCAGATTATTTTGTTTTTCTAGCAGCACCAAAAGCTACACAACACAGCAGCACTTTCCTATTCTCACATCCTAAGTGAGTGAGGAGTGCAAAGAGAAATACAGTTCAAAAAAAATAAGTCACACAAACCAAAATATTGAAAACCATTCAGGTTGAAGAGGTTTCTTACTGTAATACTTTTAGCTTTAATGTAACCACCTAAAAAGCTCTTCTGAAGTAGCCAAGGCCTTTGCCTGGAGCTAGACTGTCTTTCTGTGGTTTTCCCACATAAATGCTAAAAGTTGCACTAGTGATCCATACAGAAGGAAAAGTCCTCCATGAGACACCTCCTACCCTTCCTTCTGTGAACATTCCTTACAAGGGAGAAATTTATGCCTGTGCTTAGCAGACAAACCCAATCTGTGTTCAAAAGGCCACCCTCAAGTTTACTTTATTTCTGAAATCCTGTAAAGCACGCTAGGAACCCTGTTCCAGTGATCCTGTGCCCTGTGATTCCACACCCTCTCCGATAAAAAGGCTCCCACTCTCTGAGCACCCAGCAAGCACCTTGGAGCCAATCGCCCTGGAAATACAGGAGCAGGAATAAGGATCCTGCTTCCCATCAACACCTTACTCCAAGGCACTGCCAGTTAACACCTCACCAGCAGTTCCACAGCTAAGAAAAGCAGGCAGGAAGGACACACACACAGCAGCCAACCTGTGGTCAAGTGTGCCACCAAGAGGCAAACGCAGCCACAAGAGTGGGGAGCAAGAACAAAGAGCAGCAGCCTGCAAAATATCCAGGGAAACTATGGAGGGATGTGTAGTGTGGGGCTGCAAAATGTCCAGGACACCATGGAGGGATTGCAGTGTGAGGCTGCAAAATATCCAGGGAAACCATGGAGGGATGTGCAGTGTGGGGGATGCAAAATACCTGGGGAACCCTGGAGTGATACGCAGCTGCAGCAGGACTTCTAGGGTTTTCCAGGAGAAAACCCCTGCCTCTCTATTCTTATCTATTTAAAAGAAGTGTTTTCCAAATACTTTAACTTTTCAGGAGGGAAACCAAGGGGCAAGAGTCTGGTAACAACTCCTTCTTTCCCTCTTCCATCTCAGAACCAATCAAACCTGTGTGGTTTCCTAAAGGCACCATCAGTAACTCCCAGAATTTCCTGAGAGGTCCCTGTGCCCTTTGCTGCCACCCCCAGCAGAGCTGCAGTCCTTGCTCATTCCTACAGCTATAAACACAGAAGTGCTCTTAGATAGTCTTTATTTTGTCCAAAGAGTACTTCTTAGAGTTTCCACGAGCACTGAGCTGTTTCTGTGAGACAACCATCATCTAACAGCCTAAGTGTTTTCCTCACCTTGCACTGAACGCTTTATTGCTGAGGCCACCCCAGGACAAGGGAACCCAGAAGAACTCCTGTGCCCACAGCAGCAGCAGGTTTTGGCAGCACCTCCTGCTGCCGCGGCCTGGGGCAGCAGTGGCACAGGAAGCACAGCTCATACCTGGTCCTGGCTGGTCAGTCCCAGGTGCATGACGAAGTAGAAGTGCACCAGGAAGTCAGAGTTGGGCAGCAGGTCCTGGCGCCGGCTCATCATGGTGCAGAGCAGCCGGAACGCCTGCAGCTTCCCCTCCTTGTACTCGCTGGGCAGCGTGGCTGCCTGCAACAACAACAAACCCAGCATCACTCCTTGCCTTCCGCACCAGCCAGCCCATGCAATGCATCTCCAGCAGCTCTCCCACAAAGCACAATTGTTCAGCTCCAAAGAGCCTTGAGGGCACCTGCTGTCTTGGCCAGTAGTGATTGTAAAAATTAAAAATAAGGTAACTAAATGCATACCTGTTCAGCTCTGATATAGAAGAAAATACTCCTGTGTGAGAACTTCAGAACTGACCTTGAACAGCCATGATGCAAATATCCTGAGAGGGGGGATCAAGACGGGAGGTGAGGGAGTTGACTGATTGTCCATGCTGATAGCGAGGTTGTCCCGGATCTAATGGTTTTTAAAGAAGAGCGTTAATAAAAACAGTATCTTTTTTAATGCTCTTTTTTTCGCATGACTATGTTTTACTTTATTTACATTCAGGCACTACACCTGGGGCTATACAGAGCTCCCACTTCAGCCAAAGCCACCAGGAAAGATTGTTCTATGCTGTAGCTCCCTGGCCAAAGCAAATATTACCAGTTTGAGTCACACTGTGGGCCTTTACACAAATACCGATGTCTGTACTTCTTTTTTCTTTGCTACTGTTTCCTCACCCCATTTAAGTTCTCTTGTCATTGGACGGGATTCTCTGTTGGAGTTTGCTGCTGGAAACCAAACAAGACAAAGCTTCCTCTACAACAGAGCCCTCCCATGCCATGCTTCTGCTCCAGGTGCTAACACTGAGTCCCATTTAATAATCATTTCCACAACAAAAGAAATGTGTTGTTATCATTAGCTGTAAGTACCACATACCTTTGCAAGTTTATACCACAGCTCATAAAGGTAGCCAAAAACTTTTGCATGGATTTTAGGTGACTGTATGTTGTTCACATCTCCAAGAATTCCCAGGATTCTCCTCCACAGCACAGCAGCAGAATCAGGATGCCAACCAATAAGGCTTCCACCGGCAATTATACTGCAGTCGTCAGCCAGAAACTCACTGCTGTCTGTAAATTTAAAGTGTTCCATTTTCACACGTTAGAAATGCAGCCTAAGCATGAATTTGGTCAACGAAATCTGGTCATTACTCCTCCTAACATCTTCCATCTCACAAGAATTCTCTCCCCCAAGTCTCTCCCTTTCATTGCTGGAGCTGCTTGTGAGTCAAAGAAAAACAAAGCAGCAAACGTAGGCAAAGGGGCTTGCAGGTGACAGTGCCACAGGGCACAGCACTGCCACACCACGCTGTCCCCAGCCCAGAGGGCTTTTCATCAGGGAGGCAAATGCAGCTAAATGCAACATTCAGGTACCTGAGGGATGTATTTGATCAATTACTGGCTCTTACAGGTAATATTCCCATATTTATGGAAGTCCTTTCTTTTTTTAAGATTCCACAGTGTAGCAAGATCTGGCAATGCAACTGGACAAAGGAATAAAAAACCATGGCTGGAGTCTTGAGGAATGTGCTCAGGCATCACCACTCACACAGAGCAGCTTCTGAGAGAGCAGAGGGCACAGACAGCAGGGCTTGGAGAAGGCTGTCAGGGTAATAGGATTTATGTTCTTAAGCAGTACAAACCCACACTGAAGTGCACATTTTAATGACAAGAGCTGGTAGCTGCTCTCCTGTCCCAGGCAGCAGCACAGCCATGCTCCAGGTGTACCTGCAGCAGCCAGGGCATGGAGGGAGATTGCAGGAAACCTTTACACAGGCAGAAGGAAATAACTCGTGTCCTCTGAGGACTCAAGGAAGGTTAGCGAAATAAAAGGCATTTTAGATGCTTTTATGTTTGAATATATTTAAAAAACAACTTTGGGGATTTTTTCCCTATTTTTGTGTTGTAGCATTACAAAGTCCCAAAGTGCTAAACCAGATGTTATTTATTAAGCACATTAGAATGACCTCCTACAGATCTGTGCTCAGGAAGTGGCATCTCTGCTGCTCAGTGGTAGTGTCAGTGTTCTGCCTTACCCCATGAGGTTTCCACAGCACAGCAAGCTGTGACTCGGTTGAGAGGCAGGAATGCAGTCAAGGGCACTTTGGCTCTGCTGGGCAATGACACATCTGTTAACCCACTTCTCCTTTCACTCCACATTAGCCGCCAGGTTACTACATGTGGTTCTTTCTCTTTGTACCCCCAAGGGAGCAATTCTTGCACCACAGCCACAAACAATGAATGTATCATACATGATCATTCTTACCAGGGGCAGTGTTACCTTTTTCACAGTAGCAGTCTGAGCAGTTGGACTGGGTGTGCTGGTTCATTAAAGCACAGATATTTCAAAGGAAAAGTCGACATGAAAAAGTACCCTTGAAATTGTGTATTCATTAGGAAAGCAGCCTGTAAGACATCCCTATGTTACTGCAATAAATTCCTGACCTAATATCTGACTCGCATCACCAAGGTACCTTTACAAATGACAAAGAATGAACCACTTACTTCCTATCAGTCAAAAAATACAGTAAGACATTTCCTCAGACCATGCTGCTATGAAATAAAACCTGTTCACTTGAAACATATATTAGCATGCTGTACTTCAACACTGGGGCAGGCCCATGAGCGCCCAGCTACCACAGCCCAGCTGGGCACTGTAAGAAGCCTGGTTATTTTTAGCTGGGTGGGTGGTGGCTTTCTGGATCATTGTTTACTGGCAAATCAATTGATGATCCAAACCCCTTCTGCTCTGGGTGTGCAAAACCATTCTGAGCGAGCATGATGAAGGGTACTTGCTGCTATGTGCCACGTAAGCCAAGCAAGGAGCACAAGCTCCTCTTTGGGGCACAGGTGTGAGCTCACACACAGTGTGGGGCCCACAGTACCTGTGAGGCTGGCAGGCTCCTGTGAGGGGCTGAGCTGGAGCCAGCGCGGCGCCGCAGGATCCACACCCGTTCCCACGGTTGGCCCAGCCTCGGGGTCATCCTTGGCTGCCTGCCAGGCCACCAGCGCGATGTCCACATCAGCTCCACAGCCCAGGGATGCATCGCTGCTCATGCTCTCACCTGCAAACAGCACAGTGCTGCTCACATCTGCGCCCCGGGTTGAGGCAGCAGAGTGCCCCAGAGAAGCGTTTTGGCTGTCCACAACACAATCACAGCAGATTTCAGGTGCTGCGCTTGACAAAAACCTCTTGGGACACTCACTTTTCTCTCTCTCTCTGTAATACCCATGTGATGGCTGCAAGTCTGCTTTCAGATCCAACTCAGCTGTACTGCTGCTCCTCTGCATTAGCACCTGCAGAGAAAGAATTCATCTCAGCTTATACAGCTCCGAGCACTACACCACACTCTAGCAAATTTCACACCCACACAGTCATTAGAAATTAACCACAACACGGTCAAGACATTCTCATGAATATTCAGCATACCCAAGTGTTTTGTCAGTGTCCTTAGGAAAACATCAGGCATCCATTTCATTCTTTATCCTCCCTTTCACAGCCTCAGTTTTCACACCAACAAGCAGAATTTTTTACCTATGTTTTTCAAACACTCTGATATAATTTGTTAAGGTATAAAAAAAATCTTTCAGCCTTCATATTTCACAGAGATGATCAGGCTAAGTCATTTATTGTTTCAACTGGTCACTCAAAAGTTGCCATTAAAAATGTATGAAGTTTGCCTGTGCTAATGTCAATTCACACTAACATCTGCCATGCATGGCTGGTGATAGGAACTGTGCTGAAGAGAAGCATTTTCATCAGTGCTTGAAACCATCAAACATTTATTACAGTGTATTGTAGCTCTGTAATAGCCATGAATTATTTATCTTTTAAAAGTTACAAACTTCTTGTTGATATTTTAAAAAAAGACCAAAGCCTTGTCTAAGACTAGAACAGAGATATACCTGCAGAAGCAGCTGATGAGATCAGGAGACACAAACTGATCACACCCAGCAGGACAATAATCTGCTATGGCTCACTTCCAGATTCCATGTCAGAAATGGGATTAATTGCTTTTCACACTTTCACCTCCTAGAGTTTCTGAATGCTAAAAGGCTTCTGATTAGAAAGAAAACATTGCTAGGATCTTAGTAGAAGTTACTTTTGGGTTTGCCTTACTTGCTCGGCTTCATGGTCCTTTGCATATCCCTTATCTTCCTGAACTGATTTGGAGTCTGAAGTTGAATTTCCAGCCTTTTTACCTAGAAGTTTCAGAAAGTAAACAAGAACTATAAACATTTGCAGGACCAAAACATACAGCAAGTCTCACGTAAATTTCAGCAATGTTCATGCATCTCGTATTTATAGTTAAGGTCCATACAACACTTAAATGGGATATAAGAAGCTTTGAAAAATCCTTCAGAAGCATAACATACTTACAGGAGAGGAACTGAACTCCAATTGCAGCTTGAATACATGAAATTCAAATGCAAGTCAAGCGAAAAGTCCAAGAGTTACATACAAAGTGCACACACACATTCCAGATTTCCTTTTTGGCCTCCCTGCTTTACAACACGTCACATCCTGTATTCACAGTCTCTAACTTCTTTAAAAAAGTTCTTTCAACAACTTACCAACTATGCAGTGACTAAGAAAATGAGATAAAAAAACTTTTTAGAGGAGAGCTGGAAACCAAATAAGTAAGAGCAACATTTGTGAGGCTGAACAAGTCTCAACTCTTTTCCCTGAAAAACACAGTATTGCTGTATTTTATTAAAATTACCTTGAAAAAAATCAGATGGAATCTGATCTGCGATATCTGAAGTGCTGCTGCTTCGAGTTAGCTGCTGCTCTTGGTCTGCAAATGGGCCTGAAGCGTCTGTTCCTTCTGAATTTTCCAGCTGTTGAGATTTTTCAACTTCTGTTGATTTAATTACAACACAATATATTTGCAGGAGTTCATATGTACATCTGTGAACTCCTCGCCTAAGAAAGCTCCATGAAAAAGTAAGCCTTGCAAATATTTAAAATTCCCAAGATAAAATTTACAAGTTATAACTTAAGTCCTATAAAATATCCTCGGAAAAACTGTAAAGTTTAGAGATGCATGAGCAGTGTAAAAGGTCTAGAAAAGGAGAGAAGTGATTTTGGGAGTTAACAAAAACGAGGAGGTCCCATGAACAAAGCTGCGTTTTCAGTGCTGGAGACCCCAACTGGCCCCTGTTCATTCTGGAGACAGAAAGACAGAGCAGACACAACAAAACTCCCTTAAATGCAGTGTGGGGAGAAGGCGGCTGCACTCCCCGAGCGTCTCCAGAAAGAGGGGAAGAGAGAAGGAATAACGAAAGGCAAAAACTCAGAGTAAAAAAAAGCTCTGAGCTACGTATAACTTGAGTTTAGCTTGTGAGGACCCAACCAGGCAGCTTTTGGTTTGGCTGTAACTGCAAATAAGAAACAAAAGGAGGAGAGAGAGGCATGAAAATTCCAAAGAGAAAGTAAACTGACATGCTGGGGAAGGAGCAGTGGGAACTCTTGAGATTGCAGAGCAACACAGTGCTTTTAGAAATGCATTTCTCTTAGCATTTGGGGGGGAAAAAAAAAACAAAAAAGCTAGTAACACTCCAGTGTTTCCATCCAGCAGCATGCAAGTTTTAATATTGCTTTACTACTTAATAAATACTGTAGGTATTTCAGAAAGTTATCTCAGGAGGCATGTGCACAAAAACTAACATTTCTGCTATTTACTGACTTCAGCTGACTTTCAATGTCTTACAGAAAGCAGTAAAACAAAATATTCAATGCAATTCACTAAGTGGAACAATTTCAGCATTCCCCTCAAGATAACTTGAGATGAAAACACCAAAGACGTTTCACAAGCAGGAATCCCCACAGGGCCATAAAGCACCATTTTCTCTAGCTATTGCAGGTAATGACTCTGGGCAGGACTCAGGAGTCACAAATCCCTCCCAGGAAGTGAAACATGAGAATTTTTACTTTAGTTACTAGGCAATACAGATCTAATTGGAATTGATGGCAATCTTTAAAATTAACATGAACAAAAACTGCTTTGCTTGCAGTGCTGCAAACATTCTGAGAAGAACCAACTGGACAGAAAGGCAACAGATGAAGAGCAGTTTAAAAATATAAAGAACATTGATATCAAAGATGACTTTAAAGTACAGTACCTGACAGTCTGTGAGAGCAAGAAGTGTAAGAGATACCAGGGAAGAGAGAGCTCACAGTGTGAAGCAGAAGAGGTACACTTTTAGTGGCTGGCAAAGCCTCATAAAGATGGACACAGTTGCTGATAGACTGGCTTCGCTTAGCTTACAGGAAAAAATAGAGCAATCATTATATCAGGAACACAGTAAAATATTGCAGCTCTGAGTGTCACAAAACATCAAAACCCAGTGTTTCAGGATAAAGCTTTTCAATAGTAAGCCCAGAGGTTTCTCTCCTGAGATGTAAGTTAATATTGTGCAACCCTCTCTCAACTCAAAGGCCAATAATCAGGATTTCTGATCCACAGCAAGTGTGAAAATGCCTTTTATTTGAACACACACAAACAAGAAAAGCCCTGGATCAACACTTCCAGATTCTCCCTACTGCTCTGGGAGGGTGTCAAAGGGAAAATGCTGCAGCAGTAGAGAGAATCCTTCACTGGAGCACGAACAGGGACTTGCTGAATTTAGAAATAAAACTCAGACTAAACTGGCTCTACTGCCAAAGTGCTCTGTGATCCAGGCTGGAGGCTGTGGCTCAGCCATGTAGCAACAAACCACCCTGAGTGTTCTCCCTCCTTCCAGCTCTCCTGGTAAGGAACCGGAGAGGGAGCTGTGCAGCCCAGCAGCTCCTGCTCAAAGCAGGGGATTTCCATGGGAGTCTGCCCCAGAAAACCAGCACATGGAAACACGCTGACATGAAATAAAGGCAGGCCAGGTTCAGGCTGCTGAAATGCTTGAACAAACTGATATCTGTTCCATGTCTGGGGTCTCAGTCATTACCCCAACATTCCTCACCCCAGTTTCCCTCCTGCTTTCCTCTTTCCAGAAGTAAACATGACAGGAAAACCTCATCATGTCAAGAAAAAGAGAGCACATAAAGCAACTATGAAAAGATAATATTATTTATTAAATACCTAGTTTACCTTGTGCTCCCAGGAGATAGTTGTATCAATATCTGCTATCTGCCTGGCAGTAATAAATGCTCTCTTAGGAACTGATAAAAATAGCAATGTACCTCTCTAGAAAAAACCCTAACGTGAACAGGTTTAACTCACAATTCAATGTCCTGTAGCTAAAAGCTTATATAGAGAATTTCCCAAAATACTTTGACTCGGTGATTCACACTGACCAAGACATCCAGACATGGACATGCAACCTCTCTGTTGTGGCAGTTAATTATTGAGTTGCTTTTGGCAGCAGCCACCCGTCAGAGGCAGATTTAAAACCTGAGTGTTACTGAGTGTCTGGGTACCAAAGCACTCAGCTGTGGTCTAACCTGTGGCTCTCTGACGGACAATGTTTCTTGCTTTCTCCACTCCCGGGGCCCCAGAGGTTGTGGCACTTCTGAATCTCATTGGCTCCACAACTTCAGGGTGACTTTTCCAGCTTAAGGAAAAGGATCTTCCTACTACAGCTGTCTTCTGAGGCTCTAAAACACCACCTTAGGACAAAAAACACAAAATTTTCTGGCACTGGATGCTTTGGCACATATTTTTGCTGAAGTACGAATGGACTCAGACATGGCAAATATTAATACTTTAAACAACACAGGTTAACTTTTACTATTAATCAAAACCAACTGGTACTTCAAACTATGTGCACCAATCTCAAGGTAGCATGCAAATGCAGCTAAAATACTGTAAATTAGAAACTTTACTAAAAATACACAGAAAGGAATTTTTAGAGTTGCCAGTGCCAGCCAACAGCACAGGAAACCACATTTCATCTCTGCTATCCAAAAAACCCTGACTGTAGGTGCAGATCCCAGCCTGCCTGAACAGCTTGACCCCAGCTGCCCCTCCTCCCCAGTGAAGGATGACAACACAGAAATCCCAAGTGCTCCACATTTGATTGAACAGGTTCTTATGCTAGATTAAGTAGTGTTTAACATTAAATTAATTTTTAAGATTAGGCTTCAATGTTTAACCGGTTTGATACAAAAAGCACGGAAGCACTAAGACGAACCTTTGCCTCTCTGCTTTTTTTCCTTCTGTTCACTGAGCTTGTCCAGGGGCAGGTTTGTCATCTCCACACCGTACACGGTCCTGGCCAGCATTGCTGTCAGGGAGTCCATGATGTTGGCCCACTCATTGATGAGCTCCTCCCAGTCCGTCAGAGCAGACAGGACATTGAGCAGCTCATCCCACAGCTCCCGGGAGATGTAAACACTCAGGTTCGCTCTGATCCAAGCCACAATGAGGGTCTGAGGGAAGAGGCACCAGTGTCAGCTCAGGTCAGGCTGACAAGATGAGTTCAGCACACCAAGCCCAACCCACAACTCCAACCTACACATCATCATGGGCTCTTGGTGAGGCACAACTGATGTGCAGCGCTATTTTCTCTCAAAAAACACTCCCAGAAATAATGGGGAAAGTTACCGATGAAGGAAATTTAGAAAAATTTCAGGCTAAATGTTGCCTGGCTAACTGAAATAAGACACTGTATAATAACAGCAGAATGTTATTTGTTACTTGAAACAGTTACTTGAATCTTTCACTTTAGGGACACTCACTGAAAATATCCCAAACTGCTACCACAGTTTGTAACAGAGCCCTGAAGAACAGAGCAAACCCAACCCTCGCTCTGTTAGTAATAGTTTACAAAATAATTACTAGTAAAACATGAGAAACCCCTCCTTCACAGTAATGCAAATAGGTTTCATAGCACTCAACTAAAACTGTGGGCAGTTTTGACAGAGTAAACCAACCAGCCCCACTCACTCGGAACAGCAGCCCTGCCATGCTCTGAGCAAACGTGTCCTTTGGCTTCTGCATCACAGCTTCTGTTATTCTGAGGAGTACCTGCAGCATCTGTTCCCTGATGCCAAAACAAAAGGTGTTCTATTAGTTGTACCTGCTCATTAATCCTGTAGCAAAGCCTTATTTATTGAGAATGCAGTCACACTTCAGACTTCACAGATCATTTGTGAAATAGCTTGGTTGTGGACTGTAACAACTTTTTCTCTTACATGATGCTATGTTAACCTTACCATGTCTTTCTATTCATGGACAGCTCCATTATCATGCGCCTGAAGATGCTGAGAACAGCTTTGCAGGCATCCACCTGCTCCTTCAACAGCAAAGGGACTTCAGTGCATGGCTCCAGCAGGAAAACGTTTGCCGAGTTTGTCAGGAATACCTGCCATTGACAGTCCATTTGCACAGCGTTAGGAATGAAAACGGGCAAGACTTACAAGAAAATACTTGTGCTCCTTCAGTTAAACTTTCCCCTTTCCTTAGAGGAAGTTTCATGTTTTACCCATCACTTTATTTTTCTGTATTATTCCAGCAAGGAGCCAGGTGACATCACACACCCACGAAGGCTCAGTATGGTTGTTTGTGGGTGTCTCCTCTGCTCAGGCAGGCAAGAGGACATTCCTCCAGCCACTCATTTCCTGCCATCACATGATTAAACAGCCACCAGTATTTTCAATAAATGAAGTTCAGAAAAAGTAAATGCATAGTTCTGATGAATTCCTAGTACTCACAAGAGGAAAAAAAATTACCCTTCTGTGTTAAAATATAGATCTATGGCCTTAAGACACAGTCATGTGGTTTAATATACATGTTTCAGAGTGATACATGAAGTCCAAATTGTGTCTTACAGAACCAATCAAGCCCTGGTAGTTCTTTTCCTCCATCTAGAAGACTGTGATGGACTTTGCAGTACAAGTTCTGTGACCAGGTAGGTCACGGCCCCATGTGTCCCCCACTCACACCCAGCTCACCTGCAGCGCGGCCTGAGCACCAGCCTTCACATCCCTGTCTTCATCCTCCAGCACGCAGCCCCTGCTGACAGCACTGGTGAAGGAGTAGGTCCTGCCCCAGCTGGAGGAGCGCTTGTGTCCGTAGGGCTCTGAGGAGAGCTGCCAAACACAGCCTGGTTAGCGACAGGGCACAAAGGAACACATGCAGACTGAAACAAAACCATTCCTGAGGTCAGCAACAAAAGTGGGGAAACTGGTGTGGCATACGCTCATTTCCACAGAGAATTCCTGGCTATTATTTCTTCATTTCAATATGTGGAATTTAAAGGCTCATAAAAGTTTTAGAAAGTATGTTACTAAAAATACTTTTCACCACTTTTTGTAGCCACTGATTGTAGTAACACTTGAATTTAAGTCTGGCAAAGCTATAAATTCTCTACAAAATGAAGTAAAAACCTTGTAATTCTCACTGTTTTACAAATCAAACCTCTCACTCAGTACTAGAAAACTTCCTTTTAAACAGTGTCACAGTGTCAACAGTGTCAAAGAACTTTTACTGAGAGTTCAAATCAGGATATTAAAAGATGACGCACAGGAACTGTATCTACAGTTAAATTTTCTAGATTAAGGTGTCCAGTTACAATATACACAAATTAATACATATTGTCAAATTTTTAAGCACCACCAAAATGAAATAGTTCTCCATGCCTTAGGCCAGCAGACAGTCAATTTTAGCACTGCAAAACCCACCAGTGTTTCTTCCATGAAGTTCCTGCTGTCATATTTACACATGCAGGGAATAACCACAAATGATGTTTCTCAAACCAGCTGCAACCCTCCATACACTCTAAGTGCTAGTCAGTAACTATTACAACTGTGAGTCCTTAAATAAAAGCATTTTTTAACCCCTATTCCCTCCATACTTTAAACTGTTACTCCTCTATAGAGTGAGGTGAAAAGCCCCATATTGCAGTGGACAAAGTAAGGAACAGAGATACCATACATGTTTACCGTCTGTTTGCACTGAGGAGTCTTCTAAGGGAACAACAGCATCCTGGCTGTCCTCCTTCTTGTCTGGCTCCTCCATGAACACAGGTTTCTCCTGCAGTATCCACTTCTGATACACCTTCACCACCTTCCGTGTTGCAGATATATCAGAAGGTGGCAACAAAAAAGCCTGAAAAGGAAAGTTCACTGATTTCACTCCACATAGGACACAGATGTGGTGCATACAAACACACACCCCACCACCCACATTGCCATTTTAAGTAGCAAGCTTCAGTTCCCTCAACAATTCCATAATCTGATTGTTAAACTAGAACTAGGAAGGAGCCCAACCTCAAAGGCAGCTGCTGTGACCAGCACCAAGTTTGCCCAGTGACCAGCCCCCCAGAGCGTCTCTCACACCTGTTCCCTTCAGAAACAAAAACCAGGGCAGCGAGCAGCCGCGGGCAGTGACCTGGCGGAACACCTCATTGACGAAGTTGACATATCCACGCGTGGAGAGGAGGATGCCCTGCACCATCTCGTAGGCACCACGGTGCTGCTCCTCGACACTGCAGAGACTGCAGCTGCTGAGCCTCCTGTCCGACAGGCTGTTGCTGCTGGAGTGGCTGTGCTCCTGCTCACTCGTGGGCGCCGCGCCGCTCTCCTCCTGGCCCACAGCAACTGTCTGCAGGCATAGCACAGCCCATCACCCACTGCAGCAGCACCCACCACACTCTGGGATCCTCATGGAGAGCTCAGGATGCCCTGTCTGGCACAACACTGCCATCAAACAAATTTCAGTCTATTGCTCCATCCAAGAAGGAATTTGGTCTTTACAAACTGGACACTTCCTTGCAGCACACAACAACTGACTGAATTGTCCACTCCAAACTAAGAGTGTAAAAGAAGGCACAGACACAGTGGAGAGGAATTTCCAAGTCCCTTTATCTTGGGGAAAAGATGGATTGTAGCACTACGCATTATTATGCAAAACACCTTTTTGCCAGGTTTTGCTCTGGCACTGCGTGCATTTTGCAACCTCTCAAACTGTGTTGCTTCTCTGCTGTGCCTACAGCTGACACTCACCTATGGTTCAAGACTAAATGTAAGCTGAGATTGATTCTAAATTCTTAACAGGAAGCTGGAGTCTCTCAAACGCATAGATTTATAAAATTCATTGTGAGGTATCTAACACCAAAGGAGTCTCAACCATAAGTTTATAAATGAAATATTTCTCTAATATCTCATTGTAAACAGCTGCTATAACTGGGAGGAAAACAAAGCAGCGTTGATGTCACTGGGAAATGGTTCATGGAACCACCAAGTATGACAGTTTACAGAGTAAATTCCAAAAGTCTAAATATAATACTGCTGAAGCTGGTAATGCAACAAGTTATAAGGGGAAGAAAAACTTCTAGTGAATTCCCATAGGGTTTTGCTTGAAGATTCTCTCCTCCATCAAAGAAAAAGAAAATCAAATAAACAGCTACATCATTTATTCACTATGGGGTAGCATTTTGTTGTGCTTCAGCTGTCAGTGCAATGAGATCACCTGCAAGGTCAGCACATATGCAAGAACAGAGGTAAACTTTAAAGCCCACCTGAATAATTTTGGGGAGCATTTCTCCTCCATTTTTTGTATTCTGAACAGCAGTTAAATACTTCTTTTCAAGGAAGAAGGTAACGAGCCACTTGATAAAAACCACTCGAGCTGCCATGTAGGGAATTTTTGTGCAGTAGACACTCTCATTGTTCTGTGTTGCAGTGACATACACTGGCCTCGGCCTGATATCGGGGATGTCTGGGAGGGACAAAAAAGAACAGAGAAACAAAGTGATTAGTTAGTAATTGATTCCCAACTCTGGCTAAATGTAGTGAACACATCACCCAAGAAATAACAGATGCAATGCTGACTGCTTTTATTTTATTAATGCTTGTATTTTATCCTAACTTTATCGCTCCTCAGGAGAACCTAACAGCACAGGTCTTTCCTGAGGTTACCACTTGTATCTCTCAAAAAAAGGAAAGCAAAAGAGAAGGGCTGCAAAAGGAAGGGCAAAAGCTGAAACAAAGAATGAGCCCTGCTACAATGTAAGTTAATTTTACATGAAACCAGGGAGAAAAAATTCCTCATCCCACAGAGTTGTGGTGATATGCCAGCAGGTAACAGACGCTGCTGAGAGCAGGTTCTGGCTTTTTCTACTTCAAAGGCAAAACCCACTACTTACCGAGCACAGGTTTGTAGAGGTTGGTTAGCTTTGTAAAAGATGGGAACAAGTGAGGAAGATAGTATTTTCTGAACAAAGTAAAGAGAAACTTAAACCCAGTGTCTTGGTTCTCCTTGTTCTTCCATTCCAAGCTGGCAGCCTTTGTCACAGAGTTAGAGAGAAACAAACAAAAAGCTTTAAGTTAATGCGTTATACTGACAATTGTTTCCCCCTGAACACAAAAAACAAGCAACCACACTTTAGCTAGAGAAGAAAAAGTAGCAGAGCCCCAAAACCACCTTTACAAACTGCAGTAAGAATGAAAAGTAAGAATAGAGCAGCCCCCCAAAGCCAGCAAGCTCAGTGGAAGCCAGCAACTGTCCTGTTCTGCTCTCAATAAATTTGCTTCTTACGCATACATTTTGACAAAGTCACTTTGAGCTCTGTTTTTATCATAAATATTTTCTCCATCAGAATAAACACAAATGAACACTGGAACCTCTACACAATGGGATTTGTAGTGTAAGCAAGTTTGTTTAGATCCCATACAGGTAACAAGAGTATAAAAAGAAGAGTGACATTTTTGTTTTTAACTGAAGTGTTGTGAGACTCTGATATGTAAAACAAAGAGTGCTGTGTAGGAAGCTGAAAATTTCATACAGTCACTTTTTAAAATAAAGCATTTATTCAAGATGACAAAACCCTTTCCAAATATTATTTTGGTCTTGCCTTTTCATACTAGAAAGCATATCTCAAAGTATTTAATTATAATTTATCTTTTTTTAATAACAAGGCTCTTTAATGTTCATTGCCTGCACAGCTTCCACTTTATTTCAAATGTTACTTAATTTGTACTTTTAAAATATATACATTATCTTCATTTATTTCCTGTACAGATTCATCTGATCTACTTCTAATTAAATTTTATGTACATGTTACTTCCATCCTTTTAAAAACATCACAGTAGCCATCTCGCTTTATCTCTTCCTCCAGTGGTCCTTTACATTGCTTTTCATCTAGGTATGTGTCCAAAGAAAATAAACTGAATCTTTACCCCACATCAATTTTCTAAATGCAACCATGTGCACATAAAACAGTTATTCTGCAAGTTTGGATAACATTCATTAATTACTATCACAAAAGTGTGAGAAACTTATTTTCACCAAAAATGGCACAAGGAAATACTTTTAGGATTATTTTCCACTTAAAAAGAGTTTAAAAAGTGTTGGGGAAGGGTAAACCCAGCTCCACACAGATGCAGTGTAGGCCTAATTTTCTACCACAAATACAACCTTCAAATACGAACAGTTTCAAACATCCATCTTCCTCACCTGAATTACCATGTATTTTAGCAGGAGCTGGAGAAAATAGCAGGTCTGGTCTTCTGCAATTTTCTCTCCAGAGACAGCTGGCAAAAGTGGTGTTATTTCTTCTGGAAATATCTTGGCTAAAATCAAATATTTTAAGCATAGAACACATGAAAACACTGAAATAAAAGATATTTTCTGTAAAAGATTGATTTGAAAATACCCATTAGGGCACTACCAAGCTGTGCAAGTCCAGCAGCTGCTTGGATGTCCAAAGTCCTGGCACATCCCAGAGAGAATGGCACCAGATTCCCAGTGGCTTGGAAGGGCTGACACCAGCAGTGAGCCAACAAGGAGGAAACTTCCACACCTGCTTAAAGGGCAGTAAAATGCTCCTGCTGCATCTGAATTAAAACCACCCCAGAGCCAAAGAGTAAACCCTGACCGCTCAGAGGGACACGAGCAGGGGGCTCTAGAGCCACACCAGCCCAGCAGCCGGACACACTGTAGCCAGCTCGGCATTTCAGGGGCAGCTGGCAGCTCCGGCTAGCTCAGAATTCCAGGGACAGCCAGCAGCACCTGTTGCCTCCTCCCCCAGGAGAAGACTCACCGTTGGGCACGGCTGGGGGGCTGACCAGGCTCTCCAGTGTGCAGGGCCCGCGCGAGGATGGCGGGGGGGGGAAGCCGGGCACCAGGCAGGCGAACATCAGGATCTGCTCCTCGCCACAGTTGGTCTGCAGGGCTTGCAGCCACAGCAGGAACAGGCGGATTCCTTCACACCTGAGCTGCAAGGGGGTGCACTTGGGTAAAAAGGCAGTAACACAGGTCTGTAAGTGCAGTAACACAGGAAAATAGTTCACAACAGGCAGGGCAAGAGCTTCATCCCAGCCAGGTGCCGCAAGGTCTTGCCATCATACCAAGAGTATTCACGTTATTAATATAATCCTAGCTCTAATGCCAGAGAAAGCTCAAAAAATTAGGTATTAAGCAATATCCGTTAATATCTTCTCCAGGTAACTTCACAAAGGTCATAAGAGCAGCAAAATGACTGAAAACACATATTAAAATAATCAAGGATCACAATAATAAAACTTACGATTAGAAGGTGAATAAGAAAAAATTACAAAGCCTAACAATCTAGAAAACACTGCTATTGGAAAGCTGCGAAGTAGCATACTTCACAGGAACTAAAGTGAAAAGAAATATGAAAACATCAACACAATACCTTGAGAGAATTTCCAGTGTGCAAAAGCTTCTTCAGAATTGACCCTGGATTAAGAAAATTAAGTAGACATTATCAGACACTCCCCACAATGTTCTCAAAAATGCTTCATGAAAGCCTACTTTAATTTATTCTGGGGCCACTGCACTGGGTTTTAAGACAACTATGGGAGGAAATCCCCAGCTGAATCTAGCTACAATCACCACCACCCAAGATTAACTGTGATGTATCTTTCCAGTAAGGTTCTCTGGGTTTCGTCAGAGGACCATGTCTCAAATTATTTTCATTAATAGTAAGATCTGTGAATTATACACATTCCTTAAATGGGCTCCTTCCCTCAAGATCTCGCCATTTCACAAGATTAAATAGAAATTATTAACATTTATAGGAAATGCACATGAACATTAAACAAAAAAAAAATCACAAGGCAGAGGTGCAAATAAATGCTCTGCCAATTTTTGTACTTTTTGGACACAGATCAAAAATTATGCCACTACTACCATTCAATAGAAGCATAAAGAATATATCAGCTACATAGCAAGCGATTGGAACCAATTTGGTCTGGACTAGTGCAGCTGAACTGTTATAAAGTGGCCAGGCAGATGTCTCCTCTTGTTTTTGTCAGTGCTAAGTGGAAAGGGCAACAGCCCTTCCCTTGACCTTGCCTTCTGCTCATTTTTCTTCTGTAAAAGCAATTCCTTGCTCTGATGACAAAAATGGCAGCTGGTCAGACAGTGCTGCAAACCAACCCCAACTCCAACCAAGAAGTCCTACTTGAAATGAATAGAACCCCCCCCATAAAACTTTAATAAGCAGCATAAAAACCCATTAGTGCCCCACTGGTGGAATTTGGAAGCAGAATTTGAAAAGCAGTGATGAATCCAAGGCATTTGATTCAGAGGAAATCAAGTTAAACCACTTCACTGGATTTCAAGGGGTTCTGGCCATCCAAGGCTGCTCTCTGCCAGACTCCTCCTAGTTCCTCCCTTCTTCCAGAAGCTCCAATACCACCAGAGCATGGGGAAAGAACAGTCTTAGTCTCAGGAAGCCACCCATGAGTATCTTGTGTCTGTCATGGCCAAGGCCATATTCTAACAGGATGCTGGGAAAATCCTCCATTTCATGAGAATCCAAGAAAGACAGCTGGGGCTAAACTTGCACAAATACCATGTACTCATATATCACTCATTAAAAGAAAAATTGATCTGAAAAAGCTACTAAAAGGTATATTTTTTTGTTTTAAACAATTTCTTCTTACCTATACTGCGAAAATGCCATCGATAAAAAATCCTCTCAGGTAGTAGCTGCAGTATTTTCTGCAGGAAACAAAAGTAGTCAAATTTTCCATAATAAAACTGGTTCATGAAGTGATACAGAGAAATGGATACACAACATACAAATGAGATGGGAATATATACACAGTTTCTTTTTAAACTACTGGCAGCATGGACCAGGGCTTGGCCATGGGTGTGGCAGTAGCACAGCTCATGTGCTGCTGCTCCGCCTTGCAAAGGTCTGGCAGTACACAGGGCTTCACACAAAAAATGTCTCCAATTTACAACTTTTCAGCCACTGAAATAAGAAATTAGGAAGATCTATTTAAACAGGAAGCTAGTTTTGAACACTTCTATTTCAAAATCAAATTAAATTAAACAATGTTATAAATGACTGACAGTCAGAGTTCCTTGCAATTATCAAACAAAATAACTGGCACGAATTTCTGCACAACAAAGCACCTCTAAGTTCTCAGCAATACCACATGCAGGATGCAAATGGATGATAGGTCACCTAAGCAACAGTGACCCATTTGAGGGTGTTCCGCACACAGAAGGTCACAGGAAAAAACAAAGCATCACAGCCCAGAAAGCAGCTGGCACTGGGGGCCACCCCTGGGAGACGGGTGACAGAGTCAGCACCGCTGCCGGAGCGTGTGCTTGAGACGTGGAGCAGGACAGACCTCCTGCTTTTGACAATAAAGGGCTTCAGAAATTATATTCACACTCAGAACAGTCTTTTTGGACATGGAACATTCCTTTCTCCATGGCAGAGGATGGAAGTCATGACAAGTTCATGGACATAGAGAGCCAGACCTCAGGTCACAGACAGGCTGGTCCTCCTCCACACCTTCACCATAGCATGTGGTCTCCACACAGTATATAGCATTTCTGAAAGGTTAACTAGAATAAAAATGCAAACCAGGCAAGTCCTTTCCATGTTCCTTGTATTTTGTTCCAGTGTCACTCCCCCAGCTCCCTCCCTAGCACACCATGGCAGCAGGTGGACCCCAGGAGCAGAGGGTCCAGAGGTCGAGTTCCCTGCCCATGGGCAGCAGGAATGCTTGGGATGAAGGATCTGACTGGCTAAAAATGAGGCCATAACTCACACTGGGCCTTTACCTGTTAGTTAAGCACCAGGCTTCCGCCAACCAGATTGCAGGATCCATGGACAAAGAGTTATCATTATCCATCTAAACATTAAAACGCTGGCATCCCATCACTCCTCCAGACTATTTCTGACATTAATCATTACTTAATTTGGCACAGGGCAGAAAGGAGTCTTAAGCTAACCCAGGAGCACTTCTAACCCAACCTAACCCAGGAGCTCTGCGTGGGAGCTGGGTCTGTGCCCAGGCTCACCACAAGCCATGTGCCCGAGGTGTGAGAGGAAAAGCGCCAGGAAACAAAACGCTATGGCAAATCAGCAACAAAAACTGGGCTGGATTCAGGTGTCACACAACACACCACGGGGAGGAAGCTTCACACATTGGCACATTTATCCTCGAAAACCAGACAAAACCACACATTGTTTTGTTTCCATTGTGTATTTTGTTTCCATTGTTTCAGTCTGTTACATAGTTTCACCTAAATTTGAACATGAAGTTCCCTTCCAGAAAGGGAGCTGTGATGAGGTGCGAGCTGCATAGGCTGGAAAAGTGCAAAGCTCCATAATAAAGACCCATTTGAAAAACAATTTGGTAACAATTTTCACATCCAAGTTTCAGTGAACTTTAGGTTGTATCCAGAGAAAAGCAGAAAAAACAAATGCCGCTGCATAGTTCAACAACAAGCATGAAAACCAAGCCTAAACTCTAAACTGCACAAAACTGGAGGGGGTTGGGACAGAAAACAACATGCTTACTGTTCTTTTCTCTTTACAAAATGTGAAAAATGCATATTATATGACTAGCTTTTCGCAAATATTAGAATGAATACTATATGTGTTATGTTAGAAAGCTATGTTGTATTAATTTTTGTAGTGGTGTATTTATCTTTTAAATGTAGGTTTTTGTTAAGGCATAACATTAAAATAAGAGCCATGTAATGTAAAATTCTTTCTGTAACTAACTCAAAGAATGAACAAAGATAACCAAGAAATTCCTCGTCTAAACAAAACAACACAAAGACAACCAAGAAAGTTATTGCCTCTTATCTTTACCTTCGTAGACACCCTGGGACCAGAAAGGATTAGAAGACAAGAAACAGACATATAACTGAAGAACCCTTTGTTTGAGAGGAATGTTTGAATCACGTATGACGAAGTATGAATATGCAACAGACTACTGCTTTTAAGGGGTAACCCTTATGAAGTGCAGTGTGCTTTTCCCCCTTGAGAGAAGCACCCGGATGTCCGTAATTCTTTGCTTTTTATTGTCTCTTTTATTGTCCTAACCCTAATTATCCGAATTTGTATAACCTCAAATTTTTACTATTAAACTTTTAAAATTTTAAAAAAAGAAGTAAGTGTGAACCGTTTTTCACACAAAACACAGAATCTAACACCCTTGTCAGGTGACTGAATCAAAACAATTCAAGGGTTCAAACCATCAGTAAGAGGACAGAAGTTCCTACCTGAGAAACACTGCCACATCCCAAAGTCTTTTCACACAGCAAAAACATAGACAATTAAGTCACTTCCCTTGCATTCTCCTTTTCAGCATCTCAAAGGCAGGAAAACAATAAATATATGTATTTTGAAAAAATGCAAGGGTGTGACTGATCACCTGCATGGTGCTACCCCACAGCAACCAGGCATTCTCAAAAAGCAACCTGTGTCCCCCTCCTGTGCTGCAGACAGCACAGCTCTGCAGGAGAGCAGGGCCATTCTAAATTATGTGAACACAGAGCACACATCTGCTCCTGCAATGCAAAAAGAAGTCACCCAGGTGCAAAGTCTACACCATTAAATATAAATTCTGAAGGTTACAAGCTAGGCCCCAGTTCCACCAGCACAACTTCCAGCTGGTGATTTTTGCCCCGAGCACTGCAGTCCCAAACTGAGGCGGTGTTGCAGCGTGACATGAGATTGCACAAGTTGTGAACCAGCTCCAGTTGTTCCCTTGGCAACCTCATGTTTCCGGCAACATTTTGTACAGTCTCCCACCCCTGGTGTTCTAAAGAACATGCACTGCTATTGCTATAGAACAAATGACAGTTTCTTCCCCTCCAGCCCAGGCTGTCAGCCACACCGCTGTGAATCCAAGCTGGCTATTGACATCTTGTTCCTAGTTTCACACTACACTAATAAGAAATATTTTAAGGAACCCCACAGTGCAAAATAATATTGCTTTTTCAGAAAACACATAGATCTATTTAATGCTTAGTGCTTTGCTGCATCTATATGGTAATCCATTATAACACACTTGAAATAGAAATTAGGTATTACTACTGATCAACACATCAGGGTATCTGTCTGTTCTTTTAACTGATTATCCATAGTTCTTTTTCATTTGGACTTCCTGCATGACTAGGAATAATGTTAAGTTTAAATTTTAGTTTACACAGGATGCTGCTTTTTGGAAGCTGTGTCTCTCTCTTTTATCAAAGCAAAATAAAAACCACCAAGGTTCGTATTTTGACAGACTCACTCTGACTTAACCAAAACTGCTATTTCTTTTAAAAAGCCTTTTGTTTTTGCCCCCTGGTTGAATCCTGCTGTGACTGGCAGCTCTGTGCCCATCACCATGTGCTGGCTGCCCTGCTGCAGGATACAGAGAAGGCTGAGGCTTGGCCCAAGCCTCACCCAGATCCCAGCGGATGTTTCCCAGCCCCACGGCCACAGGGGGACAATGAGCACTGCTGTTCTGCTGCTCTGGGTGCGCCAGGCTGGTCTTGGATCAACAACAGCCACCGCAAAGGTGCCTCCACTGAGCAAACCCACTCCTGGAGGCAGAACCAGAGGTGGTGCCAATGGCAAGCCTGCAGTCACGTCCCCTCCGGGGGAATGGATTCAGAATTTCCAGGAGTCAGTGGCAGGTGGATCTACTTAAAGCCATGTCAAGGCAGAAGAGCTCTCCCAGGCCTCTATGCTCAAGTGCTGTTGGTGGTTCCAGCATGTTCAACTACCAAAACCTGCGTCAATTTAGAAATTTTCCATCTCCTGATCACAGACTCAGACAAGCCAAGACGCCAATGGAATCAGCATGCCCACAGCAGCTCAATCTCAATGAAGGAATACTCCATTTATTGCATTAATAAATTATTTACAGTTATTTGTTGAGGGAAAATGTCTGCCCAAAGCACAGAGGGCACTTATCACTGCCCCAGGCGTAACAAGAAACAGTAAGATCTCTGCAGTAAAATATGTGAAACATATAGCTATAATTTACCATAGAATGCTGTAAGAATAGCAGAAATGTTATTGGAATTATGGCAGAACAAACTGTAAGTGGTTCCAAAAGTAATTTTCTATGTGTAGAAAAGCAGACCTATAAGCGCTTTTACTATTAGAAACAAAAAAGCCCCTTTGTTACTCTACCGAGCTTGAGACTCCGCATTCACATCTGCACCAGGCTCAAGAAACCATAAACTCCGCACAAAAACACGGACTTGGGAAAGCTTTTCCACATCTGAAAAATTCTGAGCGTAAAACATTTCATCCAGTGAACTTGTTAGATCAGCGGAATTAATTTTATGACACCATCAGCACAACAGATGTAGTTGTTCTGAACTAATGAAGAAGAATTATAGAGAATGGGAAGAAATTGATCTATGTATCTTCAAAACCATCAATCTGCTTTTACTTCATTAGAGATTAAAAACCACAGTGTCAGAGGAAACAGTACCTGATGCTGCAAGAAAGAAAAACCACTTTATTATTGAAAAAAAAACAGCCAAACCTTCACAAACAGATGATGGCACAATACTTTGAGCCTGAAAATGGACATAAATACAGTGCACCTCCTGGCAGGTCTGTGACACACAGGGCTCAGAGCTGCCCTAAAATCTGAGGTTTTGAGCTGCTCCCTCAAAAGGGAACAGGGACACAAGGAACAACAGCAACCTGTTCTGCAAATGAGCAGCAAATAGAGAGAGTCACACCTCAGCAGAAAAAAAATTGCGTGTCACATAATTTTGGGCTTTGAGGTGAAAGAGGGGAAAATAACAGTACCACTCCCATACCACTTCACAATTGATCTGGGAAAAGACAAGGCCAAAGCACCTTGTAGAGTTAGATCCAAGCATTTTGCAATATTAATTGCAACAGTTAACCCTTCACATTCCTCCCTGCTGGTTAACATTTCTTCTTTGAGTAACATGTTGTTTGAAGTTGTTGCTGTGTAGCCAAGCTGTGCAGCTGATGTGTAAAATTAGAACTTCCACAAATTACTACCAAGCCAAGTCAGTTTCCAGAGGATTTGTGGGAAAAGCCTTTGGTGCCCAATACACACACTAGGTGTCACTCCACAACAGCAACACAATCCCACTGAACCTCCAGGAAAGGCAAAGGCAGCAATTCCCTCATAAATATTTTTATTGATTTTTAAGCTGTTAACCCTCAGCACAGGGACTCAGGATTTGTTAATCCTAAGTAACTACCTATTTAGCTAATTAGCAGAAAATGCAGCATCCCCCTTGCTCCTGCTGACATCACACTAAATATGGAAAGCTTAACAATCAATTAGTTCTGTTTCCTATGGCTTAGAGTATGAATGTTTCATCACTTGGCATTTCTGACTCCCTGTACTGAGGCTCTCGGGCTTTTTTCACCCAGGATCAGCTATCCATGGACTGCACATTCAATCCAGCAGATCCCCACCATGGAGGGAATCACTCCGAATCTCACACAAACACTGAAAGATCTCTCCCCCAGGGTGACCAGACTGTTGCACAGCTCTCCTCCACTGGGACCCCAAGCAGCACCTGGTTCAGACACAACCATGGATTTTTTTCTCCTTCAGACAGCAAGTTCTCCCACTGCTTTTAAGGAGTGTTAAGGGGTGGTTATTGGCTACCCCTTTCCAAGCCCTGGGAATGCCCAGTTATTCCTTCTACCTGAGTGAGCAAGCATTGCCTATTTCCCATTCAGCGGCACAGGCACAGAAATATCATTCCTTATTCAAGGCCCCAGCATATAAACAAGCTTCCATTAACCTGCACAACCCTGCTCAGCTATACAACACCTTCTCTGCTTGGCTGGGCACTGAGGAGGAGGAGGAGGAAGAGCTTCTCCTGCCCCAAACAGTCCTGGCAGATTTATGAGCTCGTGTTCTTTGCCACTGTCTCGGGCACAACCCTAGAGCAGACCCATGCTAATGCCACAAGGAGCAGAAAGCACAACTCAGATTTCAGTGTGAAAATGCAGTCTCATAGAGGGGGTAAATGAGGGAGAAGAGGAAAAGGGAGACAGCAAAGTGAGAATCCAAGATCACAAAACCCCAGGATTCCATATCATCATTCTCATGGCCATTTTTCCCACAAGAGGCACATTAGGCTAAACAGCATCATTCTTCTTGTCACTATAAATACCATTTCAACTACAAACTACTCATTAATGCAAAACCATGAAGCCACATACTCCTGAGGGTCTGGGGGGTCTTTCAGAGGGAGTGAGAGGAGTTGAGAACAATTAACCTTTAGCTTCAATTTCTAGAGTCCCACTCAAAGTTTGAGGGCTTTTTTCCTATCAAACAAACCCCAAAATATAAACAGAGATGACATTTCTATGATGCAATACTCAGGTAAAAAGTTAGTAGCTGGAGTAACAGAGAAAGAAATAAAGAAAAGAGAAAGAAATCAGTAGATGATGTGTGTTTAACATTAAGAGAGAATTCTGGCCAATTATTTACCTAATTAACTGCCAGAGCTTTTTGACTAGAGACAGGCAGAGCTTAAGCTAAGAATTTCAGTGTGCATTGTAAGAACATTTTTATGTGTCAGGCTTTTGTCTGGCCCAGTGATATTTTCTCACATCCAAATACATTTAGGTAGTAACTCCAGTAAAAGAGGAGTTGATCATTGGACAATGATCTATCCCGGACTACTCTTGCTTAAATTAAAGCAATCCTAATTTGATTATGCAGAAGTTAACTAGGTAACGTTTCTTCCTCAGACACTGCCAATGCTCTGATGGCCAGTGCTGGGCAGTAGGGAAAGATATGCTTCTGGAAGTGTTATACTTAATTAAAAAAATTAGCAAATTAGCATTTCACACACACAGATCAAACTGATGTGCAGTAGCTGACAACTCCTGTCCTTTTATTTCCCTTGAGGTGCAAGACCCAACACTGCAATCATAACAGATGCCTCCATGTGAGGGGAGCAGAGCTCAGCCTCCTGCTGTGACAAACATAAAAAAAACACCACACAACTTCACACCGACACAGACCAGGGGGAAAGTGCTGCTCTTCTGAACTGGCCCTCCATGAAACACAGGAGCCAACTCTTGTTTAATTAAAACAGAAAAGAAACAGAAAGCAGACTTTCTGAAAGCTTTAGCCTAACAGAGCCAATGCAACTACTGACTGCAGTAGTGCTCCCAAATTTCACCAAAACCTCCAAGCTTGTTTTCAGAGTATCAGTTCCCAGGTCCTCAGGACAGAGGTGTTCTTGCTGGATTTCCAAGGCATTTTCATAACATCTCTTAACTCAGGTGACTGACACCTGGTTTCACCCCTCACTGCAAAGCTCTAAGTAAGCACAGAATGACAGTGAGATTTAAAATACAAACTAGTTTTCATGGTATGGAAAACTTACTTCAAAAAGAAAGAGGATGGAGTCCAGCTCCTCCCTTTGTGATTTATTCCCTGCAAGACACAAAACAACATTGCTTGCCAGAAACATATGATAAAAGACAGGAGAATGAGGCTGTTGCAGTTCAGCTGAAGTCAAAGATGCCACTCAGTTTATTTCTCATCTTAAATAAAGATCCCAAGTGCAAGCTGTGCCCAGGCTGCAGTGCCTCTCTCTGCCATGTCTCAGCTGAGCAAGGGGGAGCTGCAGGAGCCTGGAGCAAGGTGAGAAGACAGGTGTGTAAATGCTGAAATGAACCCAGAAATGTGATCAGCTGCTGCTCTCATTTCAGAGATTTTCTATGCTCATCTCTCCTGCTACCGTAAAATTCAAGTGATTAATACTTACACTGCGCTGCAGGAAACTAGTAGCGTAAATACAGATAACTGAGAGCTAGACACCCATTGGGCAGGTTCTAATGGAATGCTCTGGAGCACAGTCACGAAACACTGACCACTGAGCTGCCGGAAAAAACCTAAAACCTACCTTTTTGTTTCAAGCTGTTTTCCAGTGTTATGAAGTTTTCATAGAATATAAAATAAATTTGAGAATAATGGTTGTCAAAAAACTGCTTCAGGTCACTTCCATCCACAATATCTGAAAAGAGGAACAAACAGCAATTACACAAGAGCAGAAAGACAAGAATTTCAGGCATTCTGCAAATTTAGCATTAGAGAATGAAATAATGCAATACAAAATTATTTTAGTGAGTTCACTAGTTCACTGAGTATTCTGTACTAAACTTTGGGTCCATCCTTGCAAGGAATTTCACTGAATTCATGAGGAAAAAAAGATGGGTTGAGTCTTAGCTGTGTAACCAAATGGCCTCTACTATCAAAACAAGCAGGTACTGCCGGAGAAAAACACCAAGACTTTTGGATGCAAATTCAGTTCTTGGCATTCATCTGGCAAGCAGATCAAACAAGAAAACAGCATATTCTCAATTAATTTCTTAGAATAATGGCAACTCAAGCACATAGCATTTTCCTAAGTGTTAAATTGGGTCTGAAATTTAAAATAAGTTTATTTTCTACAAAGAAAAAAGTCCATTGTTTTCTAACCTTGACACTTCCCAAACACACATTAATTTCTTCCCTTTGGTCTTTACAGCAACTGATTTGGTCAAGGAAAGTTGGATCATTTCCCCCAGAAGAGGGTGAAGGGCCAAAATTAACATCACATCTCCTCATTGAAGCCTCACCTTGCAAGAAACCCATTTGTTACCCAAAATAAAGCTGATACCAGCAAGAAGGCTCCAGAATATCCCATAACTATGGAACAAAGAATAACTTTAGCCCTAGACAACTTGATTTTTATTTAAATTAATATCTTTCCAGCAGTAACGCTCTGCTTGGCTGCTTATACTATGGAAACAATTAGAGCAGGGAAACCCTTTAACGTGTTATCTGTTTCCTGCAAACTACAGGTCCTGAATTTGCAAGCTAAGTGCAATTATTCCTCTCCATGAATGCATCCTGTTAAACACAACTCCACGGGAAAACAAGGCTTTCATTTACAGGGATTTCATATGGGAATGAGGTCATTAAAATCTAAACAAAAAGGAAACTTTCCCTCTACATTACAAAGGGAGGAGAAAGGACCTGCCTCACCAAGAAAGCAAATTCTCCTTTTTTCTAAATGTGGCATCTCGGTGGTGACTCATGGGTGAGTGTGATGTGAGCTGCATACCTACAGCCACAGCCCTTTCTCACAGATGTGTTTAACTTGCAGCAGGGAATGGCTCATTCCTGCTTCTTACATGGAAAACAGCAGGGAAAAGTTTCCTGCACCATTTATCACTTGAGATAACAAGATAAAACCTTGACTTTGGGGAAATGCACTGACTTGAGTATTTATAAGCACCCAAGGAAATGAAGCAACAAGCTCGGGACTGAACTGCAGGAATTTGGGTTTATTTTTATATTTACTCCCAGACAGTTCCCAGGTTACTACAGCTGCACACAGGCGCCCAGCACTCACCCCTCAGGTAAGCACCAGCAGCTACCCCAAACCCAAGTCATTCCCCCTACTCACACACAGGACAAGTTCACAATTCTAGCTAACACCTGATAGTAGCTGCTGCAGCAACACTCAGGAAAGAGTGAGACACTCACGAGGGTCACACCCTATTTCTTCTTTATAAATAGGACATGTTGGCTCACTGCATAACTGTCAGTCACACTGACTTGCCTTACTAATTAGTTTAAAATTTAGGGTAATACTCGTGTACCACCTAGTAAGAGCCCGAGTCTATTGCCAAACTATCATTGCTCTTCCTCATATTAAAAAAAAAAAAACAGAGGGGACACTAAGCCTGACCTTGGCACATGGACTTGCCTTTTATTTTCCTGTTTACTGCCAAATGTTATCACAGTCACCTGCTAGAAATCATCCCTTAATTCCATGAATTTCCAAAGTCACTTTATGCTATTTTCTCAAAGCTCTCTTAATATTCAAGTACTTGAAAAATTAAACGAGATTAAGAAAATTTTGCAGCCACACCCTGGTTAATGATAAACTTTTATGACCAGCCTCACCCCAGAAATAATGTACAAAAAATTCTTACTTATCTTCAAAAAAAGTATGTCAGCATGAAACAGCCCATTACCAAAACACCCCTCCAACTGGAACAACTTCCAAAATAATGTTAACACCTCAAATTTCATGTGAGCTCTACGGAACAACCCCAGCCCTTAATTCAGCAGGAAGTCTGCACACATCCACTTTTGACTGCCTTTAAATGAAAGTTTCCACCCAGCCAGTACTGGTCCTACAGCTGTACTGAACCACAAGGCCAAGCAGTGCCAGAACTGAAACCCCATTACTCTCCTTTGTTATCCCATCTCTGATCAAGGCAGTTCCATGAAAAGCATGGGCTTTCCTAACAGGTATGTTTTAAAGGCAACGATTAAGGATTGTACTTGGTAACCTTACAAATTTCACATTTAGTCTTACATCTGTGTGTCTCCCATGTATTTGCCCACTGCCTAACAGAGGAAAGCCTGAAAGCACTGGACAAAGCAACATACCACATCTGTTTAGCAGCAGCACTCCTGACTCCTGAGTATTTCAATTGTGCCCGAGGAGAAAACACTATTGAAAGAGATGTTTTCTACATAAAAAGGACATTTTTACCTAAGAAGAGCCACAGAAAAAATTCTTAAGGAGCAGCAATCCATTTTTGTCCTATGAAAGTCCCACAGAAACCACTCTGGGAAAGAGCAGAGGCTTCATTTATGGCCAGGCAATGGGGAAGAGCCAAATCTGTACATCTCCACCACTCTTTTTCAGGCCGTTACTATTTAAGTCTATCTTAAAAAAAAAAAAAAAAAGCTACACTATTGGCACTTCCACAAACTGTATTCAGAACTTTACTAACTTAACAGAAGTTCTGGCCATGAGTACATCTCCATAGCAATAAAGAAATAAGGGAAATTATTACTCAGAGGAAAAATCATTTTTCAAACACAACTGAACATCCACTTTTAAGTGCTGTTGTTGATCTGGGTAGTGTTTTGTCCTGCCATGAGGACAGAGCACCCCACAGAGCAGGACCTCAGATCCTAATGGCCATTGGAGGCTTGAGAGATGTCATAACCAACACCAACTTAAGTGGAATCTTTTCTTTCACTTTGGGCACTGGACAAACTTACATAGGTGCCACTAAGGGGCCTGAAGCAATCCAAAGCTCACACGAGCCCTTATTTATGGAAACACACATTCCTTTTGCTCATCCCTCCCCTATGATCATCTTCCCTCTGATCTGTATCCTCCTTCACCAGTGGGATCACAGAAGAGTAACTGGCATTTTGTTTACAATTACATTCCTGTAATTTAAACTAGAAGAGGAGTTGGCATCTCCCAAGGAAACAGGAGAGCAGGAGCAGCTATTTGGGGAACATGTGGCATTGTGGCCTGAGGGAAGCAGCTGGAGTAACAGACACACACATTCCTACCCCTGGCCAGGGCAAGGAGAGACGTATCTGGGGAGAAGGAAAAAAAAGAAATCCAACTACTTTTGAGCCTTTATACCAAAAGCTTTACATGCTGGAAAGGTTCTTCCCATGTGTGGAGCTTTTTTCCATGCTGAACGTACCATGGCAAGGGTATCTATCAAGAGTGCACCTTCCAGAAGCCACTCCCGCGCTACCTCGAACGTTTACACCGGTGTTGCCAAGAGCAGACGTGTCGGGAGCATACCCAGAGCTGCTCGGACAGTGCCTGCACTGACCAGCTGGGTAGCTAAACACACCACAGCCCCCACCAGCTCTCCGGCTCTGCAACAGCCCTCACCTGAAAACCAGCGCCCACAAAAACCTTTAATTAAGAAGTCATCAAACCCAACAGCATGACACCAGGCCAAATCTACCCTGCTCTGTCCCCCAAGCAGCTACCCCCAGTCAGCTCCTTAAGAGCATTAGATCACAAGGAACAAGTGCAGCGCTTCGGCGATGATCGCTCGCACCTGGAACAAACCGACATCACCTGGAAATCAGCAGGGGCCCGTAAAGCACTAACCGGGCACAGCCTCTTTCCCTGAGAAGAGCCTGCTCCTGCCACGTTCGAACAGCGAACAGAGGCCACCCAAACCGCAGCTCACAGCTGAAACTCATCGGCAGCTTTCCACGATGATGACTGGAAGTGGAAGTCTTCACCTGCAAGACGCCCTTAGACACGTCCAGCCTCGGCCCAAACATGGAGTCCCCACAAAACACCACACCATGACTTCTTTCAGAGTTTAAACAAAGAGCCCCGAGTTGGTATCACTAACAAGAGCAGAGTTTCTGCGAGCGCGTCTCCAAAACTGACCAGGGCTGCGCGTTTCCCCGCGGTCTCGCACCCAGCCCAACGCGAGCCTCGGGACACTAGCACAAGCGAGTTTCCCCGAGCACCCCAAACTTTCTCCCGCAGCGCCCCACGGAGGACGCCCACCGGGGCTGCCTCTGCGGCGGAGAGAGCCCGGGAAGCCGCTCGGGAGCCCGGGGCTGGGTGGGGAGGCTCTCTGCCTACAGCACGGAGAGCTGCTACCCCGGGCTCGCTGCTGTCTCCCCGGACACCGCAGCGGAGGGCGAGCAGCGCCCGCAGAGCCGCCCGCGGCCGCGGTGCTGCCCGGGCGCCCCACGAGTGGCTCGGGGCCGGGTCCCCCCGCTCACCCAGCAGCGCGCGGAGGTGCTTCAGGCGGGTCAGCACGTCGCGCTTGGGGTCCAGCGCCTTCTGCGTGGACTTCCTGACGTCGGCGTGGCTCTTCCTGGAGAACATGCCGGCGGCACGGCGGGCAGGGCTCCAGGGATGGAGGCGCAGCACCGGGCGCGCTCCCCACGCCACCGCTGTTCCCACCCCCGGCTCTGCGCGGGGCGCGCCGGGAGCTGCCGCCCGTCCCGCTTCTGACGTCACCGCGACGTGACGCTGACGTCACCGGGGCGGTCGTTGGGAACCCGCGCCCTGGGACCCCCGGCCCCGCCAGCGCCAGTTCCGGACCGGTCTCCCTGGGCACCGCGGGGGCCTGCGAGGCGCAGCGGAGAATCCCGGGAGAGCCCTGGGCAGGGCAGCTGGAATGGAGGCGCCGTAGGGAGCTGGCTCCTAGGTAGGCTCTTGATTTGTCATGGAATCACTGAACCACAGGTTTGGGTGGGAAGGACCTTAAAGCCCTTCCAGCGCCACCTCTGTCACGGGCAGGGATACCTTCCACTATCCTAGGGTGCTCCAAGCTCCGTCCAACCTGGCCTTGGATACTTCCAGGGATCCAGGGGCAGGTACCGCTGCTCTGGGCAACCTGTGCCTGAAGATGGGGCTACCCCATCTTCACAGGGAAAAAATTCTCCCCGATATTCAGTGCAGATCTCCATTGGGAAACATTCAGGTTTTGGATAACCACTTGCACTGTAAGTATACAAATAATACATGCTCTCTTTACACACAGGAAAGGTAAAAGAGCAGGCTTGTAGTTACACAACAAAAGCACAATCTATCCCAGAAGCAGAAGCCAGCAGGGTTTCAATTAAAGGCCCTCAGATGCTCTCAGTGAAATTCCTGGGTAAAAAAAGTAAACTCTAGCAAGTTTCAAAGCAGGCTGTGGTCCTAAAAAAGGAAACAAGGGGTTTTAGGGAAATGACTTGCATATATACTTTTAGTTTTTAACAAAAGGACTTAAAATCAGTTTACACATCACATAGAAATTTCTTTTTCAGCCATGAATTGGTGTAGAAAATAAAATGTCGCAGGAATTACTATTGCTAGAAGCAGAAAACACAGCACTGCCACATCTCACTTCCTCTGAGCCCTCTCAGGGATCGTTTCTGCTGCAGAGGCCTGAGGTCACCAGAGCAACAGGTCAACAAGCCCTAAACACATACCACTGGGGTTGGGGCAGTCCCATCTCCTCCACCCCTGGGATGGCCCCGTGCACACGGGAGCAGGAAAAGGCTCTGCATGGAAGTTACAGTGGGCAAAAAATTACATAAAGAAGCAGACTGGAGGAGGGGGCTGCAGGCAGTGCTCCTGCATGCCCTGCTTGTGAGCGTGGCACAGCTCTACCCCTGCTGCAGCACAGCTGGATTCTGGAAGGGGCAGAGCAAGGGCTGGCTATGCCACCAAACCCTGTGGTAATAAGTGAGAAATCACTTGTTGCAGTCAGGAAGATGGGTAGTGATAATGCACAGCGTTGAAAATTTAAAAACTGCTTAATCCCTTTTCTTACACAAAAAGGTTGAAGGCTTGTAATCAGCCACAGAAAATTTGCTGCTGTCACATCGTCCCTCGCCTTGGAGCCCGGCTCAGGCTTACAGTAATTCCTGTTGCACACCCTTCCCATCACAGGTAATTCCTATTGCACACTGTTCCCACCACACAATGATACATTGTCTCCTTCTGGAGCAGTTGCCATTCTGCAACAATTGTCTCAAATTTTGGGTCATGTGGTGCAATTTCAGCAACAGCAGCTTCCTGAGGATAGTGAATTGAGCTGTTCTGGCTCTCCCCGTCTGTTGCCACAAATCAATTTCTGCAATTTGCTGAAGAGGCACATAGCTAATGTCTTGGCTTGCTCTTGTTTATTTTTTTCCTTCCTTTTTATTTTAACTGATTTACAAAACTAACAGCTTCCAGTTTGTCTCTTCTGGCAGTTTCTGATTGTTTCATGTTTTTGTCGTATTCTGCATTGTTAAAAAAGGAGCCATTGCAGATTCAGAAATTGTGGTGATACAGCTGCTCTGATGTCTGATAACTTGTGTGATAAGCAGGGCAGCGTTATGGTGCTTAGCACCAAACTGCATAGCTTTAGGCACTCAGTGGTTTGAGGTGTGCCGGAAATTCTGCCTATAAAAAGCTCCAGGGAACTGAGATTCCGTGCCTGGAAGCACAGTGCTCTAGGACAGTCCTTGCTCTTCCTTTGAGTTCAAACATCATCAAATACAATTTTCCAAATTATTCACTTAGGAGCTGGCATAGGACAGCACAAGCCAGAAAATGCCAGTAAACCTGCAGCAGTGACTTCAGCCTGTGCAGGAGAACCACTTGTGAAGTCCTGTGACTTGTGTTTTCTAACAATATAACATTTGTGATTTTCCAGAAGGTCAGATGATGCATTTCCGAAAGCCGCTGCTTAAGGTAGAATAATTTCCTGAAAAAGATTTGGTCATTCAGCTTTCAGGATCTGAGGTAAAATCTATATAAAGCAGTCACTTCAGGCAACAGAACAGTAATCACTTGTGGCAGAATTGAATTGTTAAAGGCCCCAGCACCGTGTGCTGTCCTGAGGGAGGTGACAATACCAGCACAGGCATGGCAGCTCTGGGCAGGAGTCCAGCATTCCTTGGGAAAATCCCTCCTCATGCAGGACCCTGCCTGCCTGGCTGGGACCACAGGAGGAAGACCAGCATCCATCAGTCTGGGGGAGAATTCTAGAGTGTCATAGCTCAGCCAAGACTCACTGACCAAAGGGAAGGGCTGACCTTGCAAAGGCTGTCCCTGCAGTGCCCGCATCACCAGGCTGCTGGCACTGCCCTCTGGGCTGCTCCTACGGGAGTTTCTATTTCAGACATTGCCTTAAGCAATACAGGTGAGGGGCAGTGCATTCCCAGTCCAAAATAGAATGGCCTGAATTATTAATATGCATTTGCACTGAAGGCCAGCATGCTCTCCCTGAATAGCATGGCTCATGTCCTTCCTTCCTTCCACCCCCATCCTGGAAGCTGTCTGGTGCTGCGGAGTTTGTGCAAACGTGACACCGACACCAGCTGCCACCTGAATTTCTCTGGACCTGATGAACAGGCAGGGTTGCTTTTCCCGGGGAGCCTGAAATTTTAATGGCAGGGATTAAATTACAGAACTTCTCCACTTGCTTGTGTCAATATAACACTTTGTATGGAGCCCAGCAAAAAAGGTAGGGGAAAGTAAACACAGAAGACTTGCCTCCTGAACAACCTACAGATGAGGTGATGGTTTCCTTAGCATGGAATGCCAGTACTGACTTTCTGTCCTTCAAACCAAATGCTTCAAATTTCGTTTAGAAAGTTGGTTTTGTGTTGGCCTCTTGCATATCCTTGGTCCAACATCCATTAAGGCCCCCAAGCTGCTTGTTCCTGCATTGGAATTGGCTTCCTGGATGCTTCCTGGCTCAGGTGCAGGGGCTTGGCAGAGCTTTGGTGCTGTGCCAGCGTGCTGTGTAAGGAAACAAGGCTCTGCCCTCTCTGCCCTGGTATGACTAAGTGTGTGGAAAAGACTTTTCTGGTGAGCTCTGGGTTTGAGGGGTTATTTTCCTAACGGTGTTCCTGTAGGGCATGCAGGTGTGAATGCCTGCTCCTGAAAAGCTCTGCTTCAGGCTCAAACCACACAGTAAGTGCTGAATTTCTGCTAAATGCCCCATTTCCACTAAGTCTGGATCCTTTGATCTGCTTTCCGTGGATCAACTTCTGCAAAGGTTTGGAGTTCATGCAAGCAGAGGCGCCTCATCCATTTAACCCTCACTGAGGGTCTCCTCCAGCCCTTCTCATTTGGCACCCAAAGGAGTTCTCACTGTTCCTTGGTCTGTGGAGTTTTATTTAGGAAAAACCTGGTGGAAAATTTCCACCCATTGCAGCATATGAGGCAGTCAGATGTCATTCTCATAGTAAAAATGATAGACAGGAGAAATCCACTGTCAAAAAACCCTGTCAAATTTCCTTCTGCCAGAATCTCCAACTGTGTAGAGGGGGAAAGGGAAAGATTTAAGTCTATGGATGGAAAAAAATCCAAAATAGAAAGAACAGGGATTGCACATCCCCTGATACCTTCCAAAAGGAAATGGTATGGAGGATGTGAAATTTTCATGGAGTAAAAATATCAACCCACTACGCAGAGCTCAGAGTGCCTTTGCCAAAGGTTGAATTGCATGAAGAGGATTTGTGGCACATTGTGCAAGCCCATAACCTACTGCTCCGGCCAAGATCTTTCCATGAAGAAATGTTTCAGCTCAACTTGGAACTGGGCTAAGAGATGGCTTACATGGTAAAAACAGGAAAATCGTCCCTGTGCTTCCCTGCTCCTTGTGGCACGGAACAGAGATAAAGTGCTGCTTGTCTCAACCACACTAAATCCGAGATAAGTGTTGTTTACTTCACCCGTCTCCAAGAGGAAAGGTCACTTGTGATCTCGGTGGAGCTGCAGCAGCAATTTCCTCCTGGCAGCGTTCACCTCTGGCCCAGTGAGGCAGAACCCCTTTCCCCTCCTTTGGGAATGCTGTTAACCCTGTCCCTGCCATCTGTGTCCCCAGGGCTGGCTCCGAACACATGGGCACAGTGTATGCAGTCTGAAACAGCACTGAGATGCTGATGGGCAGGCTTACAGAAACGTTTCTAGTCCTAGCAAATGATGCTCAGAGGGTGAAATAAGGGTCACTTGTTCCTGCAAGTTACAGAGGAAGGGTCCTGACACCTGCAGAAAGAGTCTTTGTTTTCCTCTTGTCCCCTCCTCGGTTTTCTTGGATTTATATTGCCATGTATTTAACCTAAACTCTTTTTTTTCTTTGGCCGAATGTTATGTTCATACTTTCATTTTTCTTTCATCTTGTGTTGCGTCTTTATCACTCAGAGGAAAAATAAATGAGGAAGGAAGCAGCTGACTGGGATTGCCC
Organism: Leptocoma aspasia; assembly: GCA_013399835.1. NCBI lineage: Eukaryota > Metazoa > Chordata > Aves > Passeriformes > Nectariniidae > Leptocoma > Leptocoma aspasia. The sequence goes on from VXAX01006430.1 coordinate 136,024, forward strand.
TTAAACTGGGCTTTGTTAACACCCAGAATGACCACTCTGATTGTCTTAGCCCTGAGTGCAGTTTATTCTGACAAACCAGGCTGTGTGATATCTTCAATTCTCCTTCTGAAGAGAAGATCTCAAATGCTTTTTGTACATGAGAAGGAGAACAAAAAATCCTTCAAAATGAACCAGTAACACACAAAGCAACCACTGGCCACTGATGTTCCAGACATTCTTCCTTCTTTTCTTCCTTTGCAAATTAACGACTGCAGAAAGCGGTACAGTAATTTCAGCCTGCAGAAACAGCTCAGGTTTTCGTCCATGGACAAGCATGAAAAAGAAAAAATTTTTTTACTGACACAGCTGGTGTTCAGATGAAATTATGTGGTTAGCTTTGAAACAGTATTAAAAGAGAAATTTTAATTAACCTGTACCATTGAGTCAGAAGATAATATCTGATGCATCTAACAGGCCTACAGAAAAAATATGATAAAATAATTATTTGCAATTAAATATATGCATTACAGACAATGTTGTAATTAAAATGTACTTAATGTCACAGGAGGTCCCTTATTATCAAAATAATTTGTAGAACGACTGTGGAAACAATGTAATGATTATCCATTCCTCTGGCAAAAAACAATCAGAATTTGCCAAGACCCTGAAACATCTCTGGATTTGGAGGACACACCAGCACAGTCCAACAGTCCGACTCCTTTCTCCCAGTGCCGAGTTCTGCTTGTCACCAGGGTGGGAAGAGGGCATCCATTTCATGCTGTGCCTGTGTTCCTCAGTGCCCTGCCAGGAGGAGATGTCCCTGTGCTGCCACACGGCTCCAGCCAGGAGTGGCTGCAGTGTAGATTGCATGAGGGAGAGATGCCACAGGTGCTGCACTGTTCTTCTGTGGGGAAAATTGATGTCTATGTTCCATTATTTGCTTATTAGCTGCAGCAAAAAGGAGTGATCAAATTTGCTGGGGCTGATTCTTTTCCTACTGTGGCCCTTGCAAAGCGCTTAGGCCACAAAAGAGCTCAAACACAAGGAAAAATTAGATTTATAGTTGCTTGATACTTTGCTTTTACATCTGTGGAGGTATGAGAGTGAGGGCCTAACAAGCACAGCACAGTAAATCTGGGGGGATTGCTCAGGCAGCCTCTGAGAGCCCATCACCTTCGAAGCCACCTCTGCCTGAGCCTGAGCCGGTCCTTGGAGCTGCCAGGAAACAGTGCCAGTGCCAGCTGCCTGCTCCAGGCCCTGACCTCATCAGTGCTAATAAAAACTTTGGCAAAGCTCTCCCCCTGATTAACAACCCTGTCAGAGCTGCTGCGCTGCAGTCGGGGGGGTGCTTGGCTGTTTCTCAGGCCTTTTCTCATGGCCATGGTCTGGATTCGTGCCCCTGCGCTTGGAAAATGCCTCTGGACATCAATGGAGGCTTTGCCTGAGCACAGAATGAAGAGCCAACATCATCACAGGGTGTACCTTATCCTAGGGACACATTTTTCTGGGAAGGGTAGGGGGCACCCAACAGTGACGTTAGTGCTTCTTTATGGAAATAGATATTTCTTCAAATCTTAAATAAGGAAAATTGCTGCAAAATGTATTAAAGTGGACTAATGGCTCAAGGAGACTACACCCCCCAATATATCATCAGCTGTGTCTTTATCTCCCTTATGCTTCTCCACTTCCCTGTTTTCAAGAGAACAAAGAGAATGTGCCAAAGCTGATTTGGGATTTCAATGAAAAATAATGAGAATTCATTGCTAATTAGGGCTCCAATTAAAAAAACTGATCTTTGCAGGGACACTGTTAATGAACTTGTAAATTGAAGCTGCAGACTTGCATCCCTATAAACATTCTCTGAGTTCATTCCATGTGTGTGTGCAGGAGCGGTGAGCAAAGGTGCCTGGAGCTGGCAGCGGTGGCCTCAGTGCCCAGAACTGTCCATGGCACTTCGGAAGTGGCAAGTGGCAAGGCTTAATGTAAGGAGTTGCTGGAGGCTAAGCTGAAGGCTTAGATAGCAATGGCATTCGTCTCACAAAGTGTTTGGCTTGGTAAAAAAGAAGAATGGTAATTTATTATGTATTTTTGATCAGCCTTAATCTAAATTGGAATGTCTTTATTTATTCATGTCATACGCTATTGAGAGTGGTGGACAGCCACAGGTACTCGGGGTACTCAGGTGTCACTGCAAACAGCCACGTGGTGGGGATCTGCACCTTTATCCACTCCCAGGGCGTTTTAACCAGGATAAGAGTCTGCCACGACCCTCCTGCACAGTGTGTGGGGATTTCCTGCAGCCTGGGCTGTGTGCTCTAGCTCCCGGGTCGGGAAAGCAGTGGCTGCTGAGAATTTAATGGGAATGTAAACGTCGTGGGGGGATAACCCTGTTCCTTTTGTCCAGCTGCTGATTCAGGTAAAGGCAAGCAGAGCCAAACCTGGCCGTGATGGAAGTGCAGCAGCCATGGCAGCAAAGCCCCCTTGCCTGATCCTCCCTTCCTCGTTCTTGGCTTTCTGGCATTTGCAGGAGGCACATCCCCGTGGCTTTTTGTGCCAACCCTGTTTTCCCCTCTCCCAGGAGAACGGTGTGAAGCCATTGGAGGACAATTAGTGGGAGGGTGTAAGACACTCTTGAAACCTGATCAGAGGTTGGAGATGGCAAGAACCAGATAAAATTCATGTTGGTTGTACAAATTTTCCAATGAATTTACAATGAAACAGGAGCCCACACAGTGGGTGGTGCCAGCAGGTGCCTCTGGGGATCACCTCAGGCAGGGACACCCGGAGCTGGGAGTTCAGGACCGTGCCTGGTTGGCTTTGGAATATGTCCAAGGATGAAGCCTGCACAGCCTCTGCAGATAACGTGGGCCACCAAAAAAGGGGATTTGTATGCTTGAATGGAATTTTCTGTATTGCAGTTTGTGTGTTTTCCTCTTTGAAGGACGTTTGAAGAAGAGGTGCAGAGCACTAGGGATGAAGTGCAACATGAATATGAGGGGCGCAGGAGGGAAGTGAAACAGTTCATCCTTCTTCTGGTATTAATTTTTTCTGTTTCATCCAAATGCATAGATTTTATTTCAGAAAGTGTGTCACAGCTGATGAGATCCATAATGGAGCCATTCAGGGCCATCTCTGAACATGCAATTTTCCCACATATAACAGTGTACCTGAAATTTTGAAAGATGGAATACTCATTTGCCAATTTAAAAAGAAAATGGACAGAACGAGAGAGAGGCTCATGGAGTTTTAAGTCTTCACGGAAACGGATGGAAAAACACATGTACATTTAGAATGATGTTGACATTTCTGAAATCAGAGATACGGTGTTTTATCTAAATTACACCAAAGCCCTCCAAGATAATGTGCTGTGTAATAGCTGCAGTTCTAGGCACTATTTCATTTTCAATTTTCTGCACAAAAAGCATGATTCTTATTCACAGTTCCAGTTCAGTGTTTGACAAATTATTCACATGCCCTGCCCAACTGCACCCTATGTAGGGAAAGCTGTATTTGAGGGGAAGAGGCTGCAGCTCCCCCCTTCTCTGCCCTGGCTTTGCCAGCATTCTTCGTTACCCAGAGAGGAGGCAAAGGGGCAAAACCCAGGGCTGGGGCTGATGTGCTCTGAAGGGCCCAAAGGCACAATGGAGCAGTAGAGAAGCCTGGGGTGGTGGAAGCAGGCCCTCAGGAGCTGCTCAGGAGCCTGTGGAGGAGCCACTTTGGTGTAAAAAGCAGGTAAAAACCTGGTAAAAGCAGGTCCTGCCACATGCCTGTGCACCCTCAGTGCTGCTGGCTGCGAGCGCTCATGCATGGCGTGTGCTGGGCTCACCTTACAGAGGTGTTTCCTTCTCCTTGGCAGCTGGAAAGGTATAAATCCCTTTGGCACCTACTTGGCATCACCGGTGATGCCGCTGGCAAGGCCTGGTCTTTTCCTGGGAATGACACACCATGAGCTGCGGAGAGCAAAATACAGGTGAACCTCACAAGTATCTGCAGGGTGCAGGAGGTCCCTGCAGTACTGCTCTGACTCAGGGGTCCTGTGCTGGGGGTGTGAGAGGTAAAATACCTACCTGCCTTCAAGAGCTCCCTTCTTTCATGTGGGTATCCACAGGAACCAGCATGTGCTGGAGCAGGACGCCCTGGGAGGAGCAATGGGATGATCTGACCCCCACCAAGTCCCTTGGCCCAAAGCTCTTGTTTCCAGCACTACTTGGCCAATATGGTAGAAACGTTATTTCCTATATACAGGTGTGCCCCGTGCCAGTGGTGCTGAGTGAGGGAACCTAGAGCCTGAGTCAGGAATTCTGTTTAGTTCTCACGCAAAGAGCAAGCTACTCTGATAGAGCTGGCAAAGGGCTGCAAGTAGGTTTGGTGACGGATGCCATGTGTTTATCTGAAATGCGGGATTTCCACTGACATCCCTGGCTGTGACAGGATGGAGAGCCTGCTGTCTCTTCAGGGAACTCCAGCTGCATGGATTTGTCCTCAGTGTAGAGGCAGGAAAACTCCTTTCTCCTGAGAAGTCTCTGTGAGATACCAATGGATGAAATCCAGAAAGGTGTTATTTTTGGTGCATAACACTGATGAGTGAGAGATCCTCAGCAAGCCATGGGTGCAGTCCCAGTGATGGAGGTAGCAGCTGGAATCTGTGGAGTGAGAGCAGGAGGCTGCAGTGTACCTTGTCATTAGCAGGGGAAGGAGGGTTTTCATGACAACCAGGAAGCACCAAAATATAAATTAAACTCTGCTAGAAAATGAAATTCAGGGGACAGAAATAGTTTCTTTGGCAGGCCAGGAATAATTCTGGCAGGACTCAGACTGCTTGCTAAGTGAGGGGGCAGAGCAAGGGAAGGGTAACAGCGACTGTGATTATGGTTGCTGCCTTAACAAATATATGCATTAAGGTTAGTAAGAGCCTGCTTTTAAACCATGCAGGATTTCTGTGTTTGGTATGCATCTCAAAGATAGTCTGTCTGTGGTCAAAATAAACACGTCTGTTTCAGCTGGTCACTGGGAATGAATATGTATAAATATCTAAAATTGTGCTGGGCTTTCTGAACAAGGTTTAACCGGGTGCCTGTGCCTTGGCAATAGCAGCACAACATCAGGAGGGGCAACCGTTGTGAGGAACAGGTCATTGCAGACAAGTGCAAGGGAAATGGCTTTCATTAATTCCTGCCTTTACATTGGGCCCTGATCCAGGTTCTCCTGGGACAGAGGCAGAGCTTCTTCCAGACTGCAGCAGGTGTGGGACTGAGCCCTGCAAAGGGCCCACTGGAGGGGACAAAAGGAGATGGAAACTGCAGTATTTTGGCCCTAGGTGTAAATAGTTTATGCTATTTATTTGTCTTTGTCAAACATTAAGAATCATAGCTGGAAAAGCGTGGCATATGTATCAAGGAGTTACAGAAAATGCAGTGGCCACAGCTTGTGCCAGCTTGCCTCCAGTCTGGCTTTGTGCATCTTGGACTCTTGCATGAGCCACGTCACTGTTTACAGCCAGGGCATAGCAGAGATGCTTCTGCAGTGGAAGTTGCTGACTAAATTAAGGGAGCTGCTATTTTGGGGCAGATATTCCTTTCAATAAGCATGACAGGGTAGAGATCCCTGCGACTTCCCTTGGGGCTGCAATGCCTGCAGGAGCCATCTCTAGGAAACGATGTTAAAGGTGTAGGTCCTTCTGAGCCTGCTTGTCTCACGCGCTTGGGTGCAAACCTGGAGTAAAAATACAAATGGTTTACTTGGGGAAGCTTCTCGCTCCCAGCTTCCCCAAGCGTGTGTTGTGATCTCTCTTTCATACACACCCTCCTAATTTTAGGGATAGGTTGTGCTCAAACATTCACAAAAATAAAAAAGGCAGGAAGAGAATCTCTGGGCAAAAATGAACCTGAGATTTGAGTTTGTCAGGTCCTACACCTACACACAGTCTGAGGTCTTGTTGCGGCTCAGGCTTGAGGGATGTTTTGAACATTTTGGCTTTGACGTGCAGCAAAGAACTTTGTGGTTAGGGCAGTGAGCTCACAGCTGGGATGTTCATATTCAGATTTGTCTCTTAAAGAAACCGACTGGGGCAAAGCCAGGCTCATGTGTCACAGAGCTCTAGAGAACTTTTTTTCCGGAGGGTTTGTACCAGTCTCAGAATCAGTGATAGATTTGTTCCCATCCTTAGGAAAAGGAGAAGCATAATAGGATGGCAAAATGATTAACCCACACAGAAAACTTGCAAAATTAGATCTCTCCTGGGTCATTAGGCCAGACACTTGTGCAGCCAGAAAAGCTACAAAAATTGCTTGCAGTGTAAAAGATTATACTCTTTAACTACCTGCTATAGCTGGTACCCCTGTAGTACACTATAATTTGATTTACTGTTGATTTTCTGTCCTACGGTTGTTGGCAGCAACCATACAGACCCCTTGGTTTAATGCTTATTTGCATGTTTAATTACTCTATAATAGTGCAATAATTGCCATGTGGCTACAGAGGAATTACATGGTTGTCTGTACTCTGTAAACTAGTGTCAACCTCCTCTGCAAACAAGTAATTATGCAGCTAACGTACCTGTTTAACTTCCCCAGAAATTAGCAGAGGAACAGGAGAAATGGGGAAGATGCCGTTGCTGGGGGGTTTAATTAATTATTTATAATTTTTCTCTATAAAATTCTTTAATTCCCTGATCTCCTACCATAATGTCAGACAATATAACTGGAACCAGGGAAAACATTGCTATGGAATTAAAGCTGCCGAGGCTGAGCTCTATAATCATAACCACAGTGTTATTTCAGAGCCTGGTCATTCTGCAGCTGCAGGTTGTGATCGAACAAATGGAAGTATTTCCAAACAACTTCCCATGTGCAGCTCTGACTCCTGCAGCCTCTTCTGGAAGCTGGAGGAAAGCCACGAGATGGCAATGTGCACCAGGAAATAAAGCTGCCCAGCACTTCTCAGGGATCAGTCACTCAGCCCTGAAATGCTGCTGGATGGATACTTGGCCTCCCACAGGGGCTGCAGCAGGATTTCAGTCACCTTTTCCATTTAAAAAATGTACATTTGTTTTCCCAGGACTGAAAAAAAAAAAGCTGTAGGGCTGAACATCTCCTCCTCCTACATTGTTTCATGCTGGTCAGTAAGTTTGTGTGTTTGCTTTAGGCTCAGATGCTCCCTGTGGATTGTTTGGAAAACATCTTGCCTCATGTTTCCCCTTTCCTCCCTGGGGATCTGTTTTGGTTTCTGTGCATCCAGCATTGCTGATGCTCATGGCAGGAGCTTTCCAGCTTCTGACCCAGCCACCCCTCTCCTCCACTTTCCCTGGCCTGTGGTGGGAAATGTTTGCAGAGTGTGGTGAAGGAAGGAGTGTGTTTCTGGGGTACAGCAGACCTACCAGTGTGCTGTCCAAGCAATAGTGTACTGGTGATGGGGACAAACTGGTTTTATCCAGTGTAAATCAAGTGGCAGGTCTGGATGATCCCCAGGGATGCTGGGAAACAGCATCTTGCAAGATGTTTCAACCAAAAGGGTGCGGAGTTTGTTTCCTGTTGTATTGCTTTGGAGATGGCAAAACAGGCTAAATTTAAGGGAATTCTGGGTTCTCCCAGGACTGACGTGTCCCCAGCTATGTCTGCTACAACACCTGGTACAGGGGAGGGACCTGTGAGGTGCTGGGATCCTGGGGGCACCCTTGCAGGGGTGACAAGGCCAGTCAGAGCAGCTCACCTGTGGCCACTGTCCTGGCATAGGGTCTGCTGGCCACCAGCCACCCCCTGCACCAGCCACAGCCTGAGAAACACCCTGCACAAAACTGCTGCTGTCAGGTCCTCCAAAGCACACCTACCTCATAATCAGTCTCATTTCTCTGAGGGAAGGAGGATACTTGGCTCCCTGCTTTTCTTTATTAAGTCAACTCATTTATTTGCTCTTCAGAAAGGCTCTTTACAGCCCCTTCAGGACCAATGGTGTGTAGCTGTGGGATGGGAGGCCACTCCAGGGCCACGTGCTGTGCCAGGACAGCTCTCCAGCAGCAGGGATATCTGCAGTGTAACACTGGAAATCCCCATCCAGGAGAGGCAGCAACAAAATTGAGTGTGACTGTTACCCGCATTCTCCTCGCAGTCCAGCCTGAGGCATTCAGACACACTGGTGCAGTGCAGGTAATCTTCCAGCAGAACAAATGCTATGAGTTATTGCCTGGGGACTGTTGATTCCCCCCTGAACGTCTCCCAAACTCTGCCCAGGGGAAGCCCTGGCCATTCTGCCTGTAGGCACCAGATGGCATCATGGCGGAGCACTGGGAGCTGGCAACCAGCACAGGTATGAGGAAGCTCGGCTTTGAGTTTTTCTGGGCATGGTTCCAGGCAATAATATCTTTTCCTACCAGTTGTGAAGGATCTGAACTTTGGTTCACACCAGAAGCTTAAAAAAGCAACTGTTAAAAAACTTTAATCCCTTCTCCAGCTTGCACAGTGCTTGAGGCATGTGAATGGTCACAGGCTGCCTGTGGGAACATAGCATGTGAGGGAACACAGTGTGTGAGCACAGCGGTGCCCTGGACCTGCGGGGCTTGGTGTGCGGCTGCAGCTTTCCCAGATGGACTTGGAGTGGGGGTCAGTGCCTGCCTCACTGTCACTGGCAGCACAAGGGCAGCAGGGCTCTCAGGACATCCCAGCACTTCTTGGCCAGGAGGAGAGCAGGACTGAACACCTCAGAGCAGCATCGAGCACAGTCTGTGCAGAGCTCTGGGCAGTGCTGCTCTGGGCAGTGCTGCATGGCCTCGCTGGCACATCTCCCACACCCAGCTCTGGCTGCCTTCTGCAGGTGGTTCTGCCCCTCTGACCATTCTCTTGTGTTTTTCAAAATGTTTTCATTTTGCTGTTTGAACATTTTACTGTGTAGTCACGAGGCTTTGAAATGCAAGGTGGTGTGTCCCAAAAAGTATTTAGGTGCGGGGAGTCTTTTTCTATGGAACAAGTCATCCCTTTAATTTGGGCTCTCTCAAGAGTACAAAGCCAGGATTTTCCCTGTGTGGGCCCCTCAGAGGGGCAAGCAGAAGCTGCACACTGCCAGTGCATCCCCAAGCTTTCAGCCCCTTGATTTGAAACAACTGGTTTTTCTGTGGGTTGATAAGGGTTCCGTTCAGCACAGGGACAAACAGCAAAGCTGATGTTCTCTCACAGCAGTTTCGTCCCACAAGAGGAAAGCGAGCTTCACCAGCCCAGATTATTTCCAAAGGAATCTCAGGGCTGGGTGGGGAAGTCAGAGGTGCTTTCCTGAAGAATAGAGCCTGCAGTGTCTGCGCCGCAACACTGCTGCCATTCTGTCTGTCTGTAGCTCTTTGTTATTTCAACATCTGTAGCTGTGAGTAAATAGCAGCCGGGCAGAATGCAGCTTGTGCAGCCGCAGTGCCAGCTGGGTGCAGGCCAGATGCCAGCCGGACTGTGCCGTCTCTGTCTGTGGCTGCGGCCTGGAGCAGGGCAGGCAGGGAAGAGGGCTCCCAAACCCCTCAGCCAGGATGAATGGTGGTGCTCCAGGCAGCCACTGACTGGCTCCTCAGCCTGTGCGATCCAGAACAGCCTCTGCCAGACCTGGGGAGAGGCTGCTTTGCTGGGGCTGAGCACCTGAGCCTGCAAGCACAGCAGGGTGCAAGTACTCGTCTGGTCAATCTCTGGCAAACATTCCTGTTTTCTCTTGTCAGCCACCACCAGAAATCTTTTAGGCTATGCTGTTTTATAAAAATTGTAAGTATTTATAAGTGTATAAGTGCTCAGAACTATTACAAGAATTCATTTAATCAAGGGCAGCTTTAAAATCCTGCTCTCCATGCCCAGTGCTACTGCCTGCTGTCAGGCAGTTCCAGGCAGAGTGGCTGCAGGGCTGGTGTTGGAGCGAAGGAGCTCAGTGGTTTATGTGGAACCAGGCTGGCAGAGGGGTAGGGCTGGGAGGGAGTGCTGCTATGAGGGGCTCTCACAGCCCCCAGAGAGGCAGAGCAGGAGATTGACAGCCAGGGGCTCTGTGGCTCAGCTGCTCCCAGGGACTGGCTAAATGTCACTGGCTGTAGGAGGGACACAGTCTGGGCAGCCACCTTCCCCGGGCTGTGTGCTGAGCACAGAGAGCAGCCAGACAGTGCTGGAATCACCCCGTGGCATTTCCCTGCTCAGGGACCTGCTAATAAGCAAGGGGTCGTCTGTGTCAGTGAAACCTCAGGGCTATTTCCAAAGGAAAAATAAGGTCACAGCTGCTTGCCAAGGAAGTATAGTTGTAAGCTGTTAGGCTGCAAGAGTAAACTTTGGAAGTTGTGCTTCATCTTTCTTCTCCATTGGCTGCTGTTGTATCTGAAATCAAAATGCTGTTTTCCCTGGAGCTCTGTCTGGCAGTCCTGGCCTCTTGCGTGCAGGGGGTGCTTTCCCTGGGTCCTGCGGTGTCAGAGCTGTTTGGTTTGCAGGGCTCAGCATCCCTCCTGTGGGAGTTCCCCTTCCAGGTGGGTTTGTGTCTTTGAAACATCCCAGGGCTGTTGGACAGTCCCTGTGCAGGAGAGGGGTGGGAGGCTGCTGACCCCACAGTGCTGAGGAGCACCTTGGGAAAAAGGCAGGCAGGATCCCAGGGACCTGCTTGAGACCAGGCAGCAGTGCTGGGCATGGGAATGAAACGTCCAGGCTGAGGACTGGAGCTTGGCTGAAACATGCTCAGATCAAGTTTTGCCTAGATCTGTGGTCAAATGTGCCAGGGAGCTGCCTTTAAGCAGAACCACAGTGCCAGTGGCTGGGAGGCTGCTCAGGGAGCAGCTTGTTCCACACACCACAGGGCACATTTGCACCATGGGGCATGCAGGCTGGATCAGCTGTGCCACCATGGATCCTCATGCCACCTGTCCTGCCTAGCCAGGTGAGGAGCTCCAGGGTCCCTCTGTGCTGCTGTGGTGCACAGCTGGAGGAGTGGGCTTGGGTAAATACACTCATGTTGCACTGTTTACACAGCACTTAGTTATTTTTGATAGCTAGTTAGTGTTTCTCTGTTTTGCTGGTTCTGCATTGATCTGATGCATGGTACAAAATACTGTATCCGTGCGATAGAGTGTCCTTCACTTTGTCAGGAGCCTTCACCTGTCTTTGTTCTGTTGCATTCAGAAATGCTGCACCAGGCCCACCGTCCATCTCTTGGTTGCAGCCGATTTTTTTTCTCCTTTGGAGGCTTGGCAGTAGATTTTGCTTCCATTGAGCATAAGGGGAAGACTTAAAAGCACAGAGGACTGTAAGGAATCTCATTTCACTGGAGGGTTGGGTGCCTAATTGCCCTTTGTGCCATTAAAAAAAATCTCCCCATATGTGTTTTGTTTTGTTTGTGGGCTTTTCCCTCCCCACACGGGTAAAAATCAATTGATCAACGTTTGTTACAAAGTTATGAACAAACGTCTTCGGACTCTTTGCTGCCTTGATGTCAGGCGCAGTGTGTTCTCCTCGCTAACAAAATTAGTTGCAAAGTCAGCAGGAGGTTGGGAGAACAGATCGTGGGGTCTGTTTGCATAGCACACAGTCTGGCTGCTGCTTAAATAACAAACCCTGCCTCACTGCACACACATCTGACCAGGGGTTGGCTTTTGGTTTTGTTTTAGGAATTGTTGTTTGAATAAAAGGTCATTTACTGCCTTACTGAGCGGGAAAACAACAGTGTAAATGTACAGTGGTGTGCTGCACACTGCGGGTTTTCAGTGGGGCCACAAAGGAGACGGTGTGTGGGAGCTGTAAACAGCCTGGGGGCATACCATGTGTGGGTGGGCAGGGGCTGGCTGGGCCCTGGGGTGTGACACCTCTGCAAGGCTGAGTCACACAGAGATGGGGTGTGTGAAGGCTCACACCTACTTGGGTCCTCAGGCACCCTACAATGTAAAACAGATGTCTGGGTGTGTCCAGGCTAGGCACCACCTCCCTTTACCTGCAGGTGGATCCAAAGGTGGCTGTCCCCTGCCAGCCTTGGGCCATCCAGGCACAGAGCCTGAATGCCTGAGCCCCTCCATGGGTGCTGCTCCATGTGCCATCTGCCTTTGATGAGCTGGGAAACCAAAATGGGTCAGGCATCTGTGGAGCACCTCTGCCCAGTGTGGCAGCAGAGCAGGTCCAGCAGTGCCTCCTGGCTGCCCTGTGCCTGCTCTTGGCTCCCAGGTCAGTTCTGAGGAGTCTCTTATCTCCTGCACTGCTACAGCCTTCATCTTTCTCTTCCTCTGCTAAATTTCAGCCTTTAAGTCTCACAGTAGTATTCAGCTGTCTTATGGTTTGCTTCGCTTACTTTCAATGTTTACCTGTTGTTTCTAATGGAAACAAACATCAAAATGTTTACATGTTATTTCTAATGTGTGGAAACAAATGTGTGCATGGACGCGATCACAAAATGCCATTATCACTTCCTCCCACCTCTTTCTCCAGCGTTTCTCGTGGTTCTGCCAGAACAGCAGGAACCCAAAATGTGCCAAATGAACAGATATAATTTTAATTGATGGGAGTTCTTAAAAGGCTCCTTTAGTTCTGATTAAACCCTACTGCAGGTTCAAGGGAAAGTTTAAGAAAATCAATTTTCCCAGGCTAAAAAGAGCAAACCCACTGCAGTGTATAGAGTGCCCTTTGTTACTGGAATCAATAGCTCTGTTCCCAGGGCTGAATAATCACTTTTTTATATAACATTAGTACACACACAGACTTATCTCCTCCAGACTTTGTTCTTGAACTGGCAGTAAAATATTTTTTGACATTTAACCATTTCTTGCTCTTATCCTTATTTAATTTTTCCCTATATCTGAGCCTTGCTCTGAGCTTGAAATGGGGTGATTATTCCCTGCTGTGGCACTGGCGTGGAGTATAGAGATGTTTCAAATTAACGTTTTCCCAAGAAATCATAAGTGTCAAGCATGACGGTAGCTGAATGCAGCATTGTTTGGGTCTAGTTTTGGCTGGGAGTGTTTTCAGGCTGCCCATTCCAGAGTGCTGGAGTGAGAGCACACATGGACAGGAGCTGTGTTCTGGAAGCAAATGGTGTGAGGAGGAGCTGATTGCCCCTCTCCTGCCCTGCACCAGGGGGTGTTTATTCCAGTGAACATGGGCTGCAGGTGCTGTGAGGAGCTCTATCTCCCTTGCCCTCAGCAGGATTTTCCTCCCAGATGCTCCCACCCTTGGATGGGGATGGGAGCATTCACAGAGCAGAGGTTACGGACCCATAGCAGAGCAGGTGCACAGGTACCTGGATGTAGGGGTGGGACAGGAGTCTTTTAATGTCCTTAATCTTAGAATATTGCAAATTGCCTTGCAAGGATACGAGCTCTCCGCCAGCCAGGCAGGACCCGCCTTGGAAAGACTGACAGGAACAAAGGGGTTTGCTGGTTTGTTTCAGTATTTCAGGCTGATTTCCGCTCTGTGTTTTAAGCATCACTTTTCCCACTTACCACCCGTAAGGCCGTGATTAGGAGGGCGTTGCGCGTCGGTGGCAGTGGCTGTCGTAGATAATGGTTTGACATTTTGGATCACCCAGAGCTAATCACCTGGACATGGCAGCACATTGCAGCCGGCCATTAGGGACATGTGGCTGCAAGTCCCCTCACTGATGGGGCATGGGGCAGGACTAGGAGGGTTTTCACAGGGCTGAGGAGCATCCAGCCAGCAGGACCTGAGCCACGTGCCCTGCTCTGGGGTGGAGGTTGGGAAGCACCTCGGCTTCCCTGCCAGCAAGGGACTTGCTCCGTCTCCTGGTGGACTGGAGACTTTCCACCCAAAATAATGTGAGCTAGTGCTTTCCACAGCTTTCTGGTGTTCAAAGGGATGCTCAAAGAAGCCACATTCTGTTGGCAGTTTCTGGAATCCTCCAGTGTCCAGGCCTGGGAGCCCAAAAAAAAAGAACAAAAAGGAAGAAATAACTGTCTTGCTTCTCAGGCCTCTTGCATGGCAGAGTTGCTTGGGATATTTCTTAAAGCATTTGAGCTTGTTCACTGCTGAGGAAACAGGATTTCTGCTGAGGTGCTGGCCGGGCTTGGGATCTGCAGCCAAGTGAGGAAGAGCTGGGCACCCTTTGGGAGCTGCCTGAGAAGTGGGATCTGGCACTTGCCTCTCTGGGCTCTGATTTTGTGAGAGACCTTATTCTGCAGATTGCAGGGCTTCATCTGGGCTTTGCCTTTTAGGAACTTTGCTGCTGCAGAGCATGCCCAAAACATGCTGAACTGCCAGAGAGATGCAGGTGAGGTCTCTGCTAATCTCCACTTAAGCCTTCAAATGACTGAAGTATCCAGTGTTAGCGACGGCATGAAGAAGTCAATGTTGAGAGTGGTTCCTCCAGTGCCCACTTAAAGATAATGTGTTTTCATGGACACAGTTCAGCATACAAAAGACAAGTTTCTACTTGGTTACAGCACCTTGGAGTAAATAACGAGTGCTAGGACTCCTTTTTTGCTTTATTTTTTTCCTCTTCAGAAACAATGAAATCAAAGTCATTTACTATGGCTGGTGCTCCTGTCAGTAAACTTTTGCTCAGCACCTGGCTGAGGTTTCGGAGAGAATGTGCTGGGTGTTTGCAGAGCTGGCTGGGTGTCCAGGACAGGCTTTGTCCCTGAGCAGCAGCACTGCCTGTAGGTGACACTGGGACAGGGGGCTGGCTCACCCACAGGACATGTATCCTGTAACGCTATTTTCCTGCTCTGCACAGGGAGTTGATGCCGCGCTACCTGGGCTGATGGCTTCCAGATACATCAAAATGCTCCAGAGGCATTTGGAGCATGGGCTGGGAGAAGGAAACTATGGGTGGGTGCTGAGGATATGTGGAATGAAGATCTCTGGCATAGCTGGTGAGAAATCCCTTCCAGAGTGCCCTAACATGTCCTCTTCCATCTCCAGAAGGATGCCTGGATGCCTGGACTGCTTTTGGCCGTACCTTGTTCCTCAGAGCAGTTCTCCCTCATGTGTGCCATAGGGAAATCACTTGTTAGGGAGCTGGCTGAAATCCCAGCCTGTCCCTGGGGTTTTGTGCTGCTCCCATGCTCCTGCAGACCCTCCAGCTCATGGAAACACTTCTTCCCCTACACTGCCCTTCCATAACTGCTCGGCTTCTAGGGAGAGAACAAGGAGAAAGCAGCAATGACACATCTTTGTTTTGTGGGGTTTCTCCTCATTGGCTTAATTGCAATAACATTTATATCACATAATATAGTGCAGCAGGGTTGTAATTTTCCTATCATCCAAATTGCAGGCTGAAAATGCTGTTAGGAAAGGACTGTAGAGACTGAATTGCTGCTTTCAAAATGACTCCTGTTAACTGACAATGTGACCGGCAAATGGCTCCCAAAGGTGGCGTGGCTGGGAGCAGCCCGCAGAGCTCCAGCCTGGCATGGCTGCATGTGGCTCAGCACACACTGAATAAAACATTCAGGCCTGGGAGCAGCCATCTCTCCACAAACACTCCTGCTCCTCGCGGAGACATGCTGACACGCCGAGACCCGTGTCTGCTTCTTGCTGAAGGAAATGTAGTTAAAATGGCACTTGTAGAATTCGGTTCCCACTGTTACCTTGTGAATGCTTCTGTGTCCCTATAAGCTCCATCAGCTTCCCCTGTTCCCTGGCTATCCTGGGTCTGTGATTTCAGTGGTGTTCATGTGGGATGCGAGGGGCTGCTTCCCAGAGGTGCACAGCCAGCCGGATGAGTTAGAGACTAATTTGTGTAATTTAGGTCCTTGATGAAATGCCAACGCTTCAGCTGTGACCACTGAAATCCCTGTCTGTCTTGGGAAGCACTTGAGAGATGGGCTGCCAACTGCTGGGCCAGTTGGTGACGTTTTCTTCTACCTATACTTCTGACTCCAAATAGGCTTTGGAAGTCCAAATGCCAGCAGTGCAAAAAAGGGTTTTATCTAAATTAATCCCATCTGGTACTGGGCTTTCAGAAAAGCTTGTGGAAAGGCATTTTTGTGGGAGCTGAGTCAATAGCTTCTGGCTGGGGTTGGGATGTTTATATTTTTTTAACATTTTGGCTGCTAATAGAGGGTTTTGCTTGATTTCCCAGTGAATAATCCCACTGTGTGTGCATTAGCATGTGTCATAATCTCTGTCTTGCTTCCAGGTTTAGTTTTAGCTGTAAGAAAAATAAAATCTGGTGTTTGAGTGTCTTTTGAATCGTTGTATCCTGTTCCACATCACCATCAGGGTTTCTTTTTTCTCTTAAAGACCCCAAGCAGAGTTAGTGTAGCACAAAGCATGCAGTGGCTCTTGCTCATGCTCTGACTGGTCTGCAAGTTAGTTCTGTAAATGTTACTTACAGCGAATATTAAGCTCCTTTTTCCAGACAAAGTAACTAAATGTGCTGGTAGTGAAGCCTTCTGCATGTATAATTCTGCCACAAAAAGCCCACTGTGGCTTTTGATTATTTAAACATTAATATCATTTCCTTCCTTCC